>PVIR01009192.1:0-54172 GCA_004026965.1 Petromus typicus | reverse complement strand
AGACTCTGTCTCAAAAAACCTAAAAAAAAAAAAAAAAAAAAGTTTTGTTTCTATTTTTTCCTATTTTCTTTCTTGTCCCTTCTTTTCTCCTTCCCTCTTCCCTTGTTCCCCTTCCCATTTGAACATTTCTAGGGAAGCTCTTTTTGCCCCAGGCTCCTCAGTAGCTGGAATTATAAGTACTTGCTACTATGCTTGGCCCAGGTCAATTTTAACATTTGGTTATTAACCATAGAACATTAGCACCTCAGCATATATTATTCCTTAATTTTTTGGCATAACCTTCTTCTATAGTATTTATCTCCATTTTTCAGATGAAGAAACAGATTCAAGGGCTGAGGATTTAGCTCAAGTGGTACTGTGCCTACCTTGTAAGCACAAGGGCCAGAGTTTGACCCCCGGTGCTGCAAAGAAAGAAAGAAAGAATGAGATTCAGAGATTGGAGGATATATTCAAGAACACAATAGTATGGCAGAGTAGGACTTGAAACTCTTCAGAATCAGTATTCTGATGCTTTTACACTGTATCACAGTTCTCATTTCCTATAATTAGAGGAAATCAGAGCTAAAGATAGTACAACTGACTGTGATGTATGAGGTAAATATTTTATTAGGAGAAATAACAATTTCTCCTTTGATACACTTTTGAAATAAATTAAGTTCTATAGCAATGTGATTGTACAAACTCAGTACCTTGTAATCAACATAACAAATTTTCTGAGTTGATACACTGAGCCAAAGCAAAATAACCTTATTTTAGCCTGTATAGCTTTCTTTGAATAGTAAAGATATAGTCAGTTTCACTGTCAGTTTCACTCACTGAAATATTTGAAGTAATTTGTGTATAATGTCAAGAATCTAAGGGATACCTCACCACCAATTAAAAATAGTTGTGGGATGTATGCAGCTTTTAACAGAAAAGATGATATGCATTGATACCCTTCCAGTACATGCTTTTCTCTTGATTCTGAAAGTTTAGAGTGCTGTATCTTGTTACCTTAGAATGATTTTTTTTGAGACAGGGATTTGCAGTGTAGGTCAGACTGGCTTCAGTCTCACAGCATTCCTCCTGCTTCAGCCTCCCAAGTTGCTAGGATTATAGGTGTGAGCCACTACGCCTGGCTATTTAGGAAGATTAGTGATAAGGTTAATACATTGGCTTCCTGTCCTAATGAATTCTTTCCGGCTTTGTACTTTGCATAAGATTTGGGGAATTATGGCTGGGGATTTAGCTCAGTGGTTCTGGTGGCAAGGTCCCAGGTTGATTCCTAACCCTAACCATATACAGCAATGCTGTATGTGGTGACTCACGCCCACCAGCAATCAGTACCACGTACCACAGCGGCATGGTGGTTCACACCTGTAATCCCAGCACTCGGGGAGGCAGAGGCAGGAGGATTGCTGTGAGTTCAAGGCTTGCCTGGACTACATAGTGAGCTCAGGGCCAGCCTGAACTACAAAAAAGGGAGACCCTCTCTCTTTCTCAAAAAAAACAAAACAAAAACACCTCCTTAATACACATAAAGCACATAAGAACTTAAAAATTAACTGTTATTATTCTATCTTGGGATATGTTGCACTGTACTGTCCTGTCTCATCAGGCTTGAGTAATAGTATCTTTATTTTTGTTTTGTTTTGGAGATGAAACCCACGGCCTTTCACATGCCAGGCAAGTGTTCTACCACAGTGCTATGTCCCTAGCAAGAAGGCCTATTTTAAACTTCATGTAATCCTTTATAAAATTCTTTCCTTCCTTTACAGATATCTTGTTTTCCTTTGCATCTATTTTCTTGATTTCTTTTTTGCATCCCTCAAAGTGTAGTGTTCAATTCTCACTTCCTTAAGTGAGGAATTCCTTCTTTCTGTTGGAGGATTAGCTTATGGCTTCCTAGGTCATTTTTACACAGATGACTTTGAAATTTTCTGTGTGAGATCTTTGTCTAGAGTCTTCAACAGTTATGTTCCTGGTATGTGGTGGAGGACACTGATGGAAACCATTTTGAGCCTTTGTTTTCCCAAATGAAAAATAGAAGTAAGGACATCTTTTTTTGCAGAATTGTTGTGAAAATCAAAGGAAAAAACAAAGCAACCAAAGAGACTTTTGCACATAGCAAATAATTCAACAGAATGGTGTTTCTCCTTTCGTAGTCTGATTCAGTTGTGGTCCCCTTAGTAGAGCTTGTAAAATTCTTGTTTTAACAGTATTCTAATCTCATTCTTCAAGACTTATTCCCCAAATACTATCTTTTCTGTGAAGGCTTTGCATCTCTTACAGAATATCTATCTCCTGTCACTTAAGATATTGTTTTACCATTGACTTGGTTATTAATCTTACTCTACCTAGTGGAATTTTGTAGTTATCTTTCGTTATTTAATTCTTATTTTTCATATACTCAACTGCCTTGTTTCTTAAATTAAATTGTTCTTTAAGAATAAGGGTCATCTCCCCAAATTTAAAGACCCAGCTCAAAAATGGGCATCTGAAATGAACAGACACTTTTCAGATGAAGAAATAAAGGCAGCTAAGAAGTATATGAAGAAATGTTCAATATTGCTGGTTATTCGAGAGATGCAAATGAAAACCACACTGAGATTCCATCTCACTCCAGACAGAATCTTTGCTATCATGAAATCAACAACAAATGCTGGCAGCTCTGGGGAGAAAGGAACCCTTCTCTACTGTTGGTGGGAATGTAGACTGGAGCAACCACTGTGGAGATCTGTGTGGAGATTCCTCAAAAAACTAGGACTCAAGATCCCATTTGACCTTACTATTCCTCTACTAGGTATATGCATGAAAGAATTAAAAGATTTATACCACAGTGACTTATGTGCACTGATGTTTTTAGCCGCTTAGTTTGTGATAGCTAAATCTTGGAAATAACTCAAATTTCCATTAATGGCGAACTGGATAAAGAAAAATGTGTGTTTTTGTTTGTTTTGTTTTTAGTAATATGAAATATTAGCCATAAAGAATGATAAGTTTGAGTCATTTATACTGAAATGGATGCACCTTCAGGACACACTCATAATTGAAATGAATAGAACACAGATGTGTATATTCTGTATCTTTTCTCTAGTATGAAAAATTGAAGGTGCAAATGAATGCCAAAATGTATGCTAGGTAATTTGAAATAGGAAGCAGTTGTGCAGAAGGAAAAGGGAAAGGGTGGGTAGGGAAAAATATAGAAGGGAAAGAAAAAGAGTTAAAAAAAAGGGAAAGAAAGCTTATGTATTTCGGGTGGAGTTGTAGGGAGGGCAGGGGAAAAGGAGAAAATGAAAATCAAGATGTGTTATATAGAGGTACAAATTCTCAATGTGAAATGTGGTCATAATGTATGTATAAAATGTACCAATAAACGCAATAAAGAAAAGCAAAGAATAGGGGTTATGATAAAGGAAATTTAAATCACATCATTATCAGGAAAATGGAGACTGTCCTGTTAAGTGAAATAAGCTAGACTTGGAAAGTTAAATATCACATTTTTTTCTCTTATGTGAGAAACCTTTAAAAAGGAATAAAATAAGGGAGAGATGATAGGAAACTAGAAAATGGACTTTTGGAGATGTGGAAGAGGGCATGTGGAAAGAGAGAGGGAGATTGAAGATGATCAAGATACGTTGTGTATTTGTACTGATTTACCAAGATGAATCTCAGCATTCTGTATTTCTAACACCTTTTTTAAAAAGAGTATGGGCTGTGTCTAAAAAAGGGGCATAAAGCCATGGAGTTATATTACAGAGACTATTGTTTTTCAACTTAGTTACAGCATCTTATACTCAGAAAATGCAATTAAATGTGATTAATGTAAAACAAAAGGAAGATACTATGTCATCACTTGTTACTTCTCTGAAACATAGTGGTAGCATTCTGAAGTTCACTTAAACTAGATGCATACATAGTTCGTAGCTTTTCTTTCTTTTGAAAAATTAATTTTATTGATACTTTTAAAGTTGTTTTTAGTTTTTTGAGATAAGATTTTGCTGTGAGATCAGGCTGGTTTGGACTCACTATGTAGCCCAGGCAGGCCCTGAACTTGCAGGAGTCCTCCTGAGTGCTGGGATTATAGGCATATGCCACCATGTCTGGCCTTATTGCTACGTTTTTTTTTTTTTTTTTTTTTTTTTTTAATGAGATAGGGTCTTGCTTTGGTTCAGGCTGGCCCTGAGCTCACTATGTAACCCAGGTGAGCCTGGAACTCAAAGCAGTCCTCCTGCCTCTGCCTCCCAAGTGCTGGGATTACAGGTGTGAGCCACCACACCTGGTGCTGTGGTATGTGGGAGTGATTGTTGGTGGGCGTGAATCTCCAAACCTGGCATTGTTGTATGTGGTTACCTAGGATTGAATCCAGGCCCTTGCACTTTCAAGGCAGACACTGGAACCACTGAACTAAATCCCCATCTCCTATTGGTAAATTTTTGACATACATAATCATCACATTCATCGTAGGGTATTTGTACCTGTACATAATATATCTTAATTATTTTTTTTCCCATTTCCTTCCCTTCATTCCTCCTGTTCTCCATTATTGAAACTTTGTTTCTATTGTTTTCTTCCATTCTGTTTTTAAAAAAAATCCCCTTCCTTTTCTTCCTTTCTCTCTCTCTCCCCTGTCATTTGTTGCTCTTGTCATTGGAATGTTTTCTTCCTACTAAATGTCTTGCCTCCATGTTGGTCCTTATTTACTCTTTGAGTTTCTCACATAAGAGAAATAATGCAGTGTTTATACATGTGTCCAATTTATTTCAGTTGAGTATGTTCTCAAGGTGCATCCATTTACCTAAAAATGTCTTGTTTATCCTTCATTTAGAGTAATACTCCATTGTGTATAAAAACCACATTTTCTTGTTTTATTCATCTACTGATGAGCTTACAAGCTGTTTCAAGATTTAGCTAGTACAAATTGTGCTGCTATAAGTGTTCATATATCACTGTGGTGATGCGTCTAACTCTTTGGGGGAGATTTCTAGAAGGGAAGAGTTAGGTCAAATGGGACCTTTAGTTTTAGCTTTTTGAGAAATCTCCATACTGATTTCCATAGTGGTTGTATCAGTGTACACTCCTATCAGTAGTAGAGATAGGTTCCTTTTTCATCAGATCCTCACCAGCATTTGTTATTGGTTGATTTCGTGATAGCTACTTTTTCTGGAATGAGATGGAATATCAGTGTTTTAATTTGCATTTTCAAATGACTAGAGATGTTCAAAGCTTTTCTTTTTAAATTAAACCTTTCTTTCTTTCTTTCTTTCTTTCTTTTTTTTTTTTTCATGGTGCTGGGGACTGAGCCCAGGGTTTTACACACACTAGCAAGTGCTCTATCTCTGACTACATCCCCAGCCCTGTTGTAATTTTTTTTTTTTTTAGAGACAGGGTCTTGCTTTGTAGTTCAGGCTGGCCCTGAGCTCACCCTCAAACTCACATCACAGCAATCCTCCTGCCTCTGTGTCCTAAGTGCTGGGATTACAGGCGTGAGCTACCACACCTGGCACTGTGGTATGTGGTACTGATTGCTGCTGGGCATGCTCTCCATGCCCAGTATCGTATGTGGTTATGGGGGATCGATGTGGTTAACTGGATCCTTGCATGTGCAAGACAGGTGCTGGAACCACTGAGCTAACTCTCCAGCCCTATTTTAAAATTTTTAAATGATGCATAAGAATTGTACGAATTTATAGAATACTGTTTTATTTTGATACACTATGTAATGGTCAAATCTGGATAAACAATTTGTCCCTCATCTTAAATATATATTGCTTCTTTGTGTTAGGAACATTCAGAATTTTTTCTTCTACATTGTTCAACGCTTGTTACATCTATTCTCCTAGGCAATTCCATGGTGGGTAAAGAAATGTCTCCAAGGAAGCGGCAGTCAAAGTCCAGTGAAAATCTTGAGAAAGATGAAGACCAGAGAAACTCTACTGAGGAGTACCTAGAGACACTTCACAATGGTAAGGCTTTTAAATTTTTTTTTTTTTTTTTTTGAGACAGAGTCTCACTTTGTAGTTCAGGCTGGCCTTGAGCTCAGCCTCAAACTCACATCACAGCAAACCTCCTGCCTCTGCCTCCCGAGTGCTGGGATTACAGGCATGAGCCACCACGCCTGGCACTGTGGTATGTGGTACTGATTGCTGCTGGGGTGAGTCTCCACACCCATTATTGTACGTGGTTACCAGGGATCGAACCCGGGTCCTTGCGCTTGCAAGACAGGCGCCGGAACCACTGAGCTAAATCCCCAGCCCAGGCTTTTAAATTTTTTGAGATGAATTAATAGTTAGATCAGACAGTGCCATCTCTTTCATTCTGTTTATTACATGAGTATTGATAGTTTTGTATACCTGAGAAATTAGAAAATATATCTTTTCTTGTTAAATAATTCACTTGAATATCTAAACATTATTCTTTCAGCTGCCTGACATACCAGTGATTATGAGGTGCTCTGTATGTACTGGAGTTACAGCAGTGACCCGTACTGATGTACTTAACTTTATGTAGCTTCCTATTAGATAAACGATAAAACAACCCCAGAGAAATAGATTATTCTAAATAAGTGTAGAAAACATACATAATAGAATTACTAATTACTTTCATGAGATATAATGAGTAAAAATAGAGTAGCAACTTACCTAATGTAGTTATTACTGAGGTATAAATTTGGAGGGAGATTAGAAAATTTTATTAGTTCTAATGTACAGGTTTGCTTAGTAAATAAATACAAGGAGAATAACACAGCACTTGTTAAGGTCAAAGCTTTTGATTAAGAGTGATAGAGTTGATGTCATCTATTATAAAAGGATATTTATTTTTGCAATGACATCTAAGTTTTATTTTAACAGGGATTTGCAATTTGAGCTTTGTTTGCTTAACAAATAAGGGTGGAACTTTGTGAGACAGGTGTCTTTGGCCTCCTGAAACTTCTTTTAATACAGAAACATTCTTTTGCTTTTCCTACTTAAATTTAATTGTGACAATTAATAGTTTGATCCCACCAGGAATGTAAATATTGCTGAGAAATTGGCACAGTAAAGTTTATTGACCAGATTTTTAATAGCTGCTTATGATACTTATATTGCAAAAAATAAATTCTAATGTGATATAAAAAGTAAAATTTATACAAAGAAGGAAGAGCCAGTGTTTGAGAGAAACATTTTCCTTTCATGGAACTTCATGCTAACTCATGTTGACTCCCTTGCTTGAGTTCCTATATGTTAGAAGCTTTGTGTTTACTTTTCCTTCAGGCTCTTGGAGATAGAAAAGTTACTTTTATTTATTTTTTATTTTTTTTCAGACAGGGTCTGGCTTTATAGTTCAGGCTGACCCTCAGCTCACTATGTAACCCAGGCTAGCCTCAAACTCACAGCAGTCTTCCTGCCTCTGCCTCCACAGTGCTGGGATTACAGGCTTGAGCCACCACACCCAGCATTGTGATATGTGGTTCTGGGGATCAAATTTGGGATTTTGTGCTTGCCAGGAAGTTGCTGGAACCACTGAGCTAAATCCCTGGCTTGGGAAAATTATAATTATTGAAACTTTCTGTCACTATGTATGATCTCTTTGTAGCTCAATTTAGTAGGAACTCTAACTTCTGTGTATGTTTAGAATTTGCTACTATTTAAGTTGATTAAATTTTCTTTATTTCAGTTTTAGTGCAGACATTAAAAATTGCATTGTTTGACTTAAGAAGTGTGACAGACCACCACCTGCACCACAGCTGAATGTAACTAATGCTTATTGAGAAAGGAGTGTTTCTTTATTCACTTTAAGATTTTTTCTGTTCGGAGAGTCAGTGGGGGTGGATAAAATGTGCTCTTTGAGTAATAACAGGATTTGGGAAATGCTAGGCCAGTTGGTGTGGCCTGCCAAATAGGCTCATTTGGCAGCTTGCTGGAAATGCTTCACCTCATGTTTTTTGAGAAATAATTTTATTTTACTAAGTTTCTCAGGTGACTCACATTCAGGCTAATGAACAAAACATTGTTATGGTGCTTCTTGCTCGGACTGTACATGAAAATCACTCGTGGATGAGAATATCATCCAACAAACAAAAAGTGTTTCTTGGACCTCACTGAAGTGAGTCAGAATCTTCCTGGGGAGGACTCAAAGTGTAAAATTTGAAAGAACTTGCTAGATAGTATTTATTGGTACAGGCCATTGAAAATCACTGCCGGCAAAAACTTTGAGACCTAGTTTTCATTAAACTTAATTTGTGTGCATAATTTTTGGATTCTTTTTTTTTTGCACCAAGAATTGAACTCAGGGCTTGGCGCTTACCAGGCCAGTGCAGTGCCATTGAGCTATATTCCGAGCCCAATTCTTGGATTTTTTAATCTGTGATTTGTCAATAGGATGATCTTCTGTCCTAATTTGCCTAGTTTGGGCTCAGTTTTCATCTTTGCCCAATGTAGTTATTTTGTGTATTTATTTATATTTTCAATATACCTCTTTATTTTAAATTTTTTTTTTTTTTTTTGAGAAAGGGTAGTTCAGGCTGATTTGACATAGTATGTAGCTCAGGCTTGCCTGAAACTCACAGAGATCCTCCTGCCCCAGACTCCCATGTGTTGAGACCATGAGCATGAGTCACCACACGTGGTGGTCACACCAGTGGTATCCCCATACAGGTGGTATCCCCTTTCATTCTCAGAAATGTCCGTTTTGTTAAATTATACATCACCCAGTTTTTGGCAGGAGGAAGTCAGGAGATAGGGCTTGAAGTATTGTAGTGTATGTAGTCATCGACAGACAGCCTATTTAAGTGGCTGACTTTGGGCAAATCCTATGGCTTGTCAGTGTTACACAAAACCAAGGATAGAAAATATGGTAGTATTAGATTTCCTTGCTAAATGTCAACTGACAGTTGTAATCTACATGAAATTCTCTTAAGTTTTCTACCAGAAACTGATTCTTGATTTTTTTAGTTTTTTTGGGGGGACAAGATTTTGCTGTGTAGGTTAGGTTAGCCTTGAACTCACTGTGTAGCTAGGCTGGCCTCAAATACATGACTGCCCTCTTGGCTCAGCCCCTCAAATACTGGGATCAGAGGTATGTGCCACTATGCCCAACTGTCTCTTGGTTGCAAACAAGATAATATGATGATATAAAAGTTTAATAGTAATTAGGCTGAGTGTCTTACTAGGTATACATGCAGCCCACACAGTTGATACAGGTTTATTTATAAAAGAAAAATAAATCAAAGTTAACTTAAATTGAGTCATCTAGTTTGGATTATTGTGACATAAAATAAAATTTTGTATGTTAGGGAGAGTGTGGTCATGCTACATAGTCAAGCTGGCCTTAAACTCACTATATAGGCTAGGCTGGCCTCAGCCTCCTGAGTAGTGGGATTATGGGGGTGCGCCATCACACCTGGCAAATGTATATAGCTTTTTTTTTTTTTTTTTAAGACAGGATCTTGCTTTGTAGTTCAGGCTGGCCCTGAACTCACCAAGCTTCCTGCCTCTGTCTCTTGAGTGCTGGGATTACAGGTGTGAGCCACCAGTCCCAGCACTGTCGTAAGTGGTACTGACACGGCATTGTTATATGTGGTTACTGAGGATCAAACTTGGAACCTTGCACTTGCAAGGCAGGGGCCAGAACCACTGAGCAAAGTCCCCAGCCCCTGCATATAGCTTTTTAAAGGTTATAGACCAATTGTGGTTGTTCTGTCCATTTATTGCTTTTATAGGTTACTCATGATAAGCTTAAAAATTTCAGTCTGTTGCCCTCATCATGATACAGATCTAACCCGTAAAAAGTTACTAAAGGAACATTACAACATCCTTTCCTGTGTGGGTTTTATTGAGAAATCCTGGGCCAGTGTCTCTCTAAGGACACCAAAATCTGTCTGTAAACAGCAGAGAGACTTGGACAGCCGTGTAAAGGAGCCTGAGCCTTCACTGACCAACTTGAATTATACCCAGCCCTTGAGACTGAATCAAGTACAGTAAGTTCTTAAGTCAAGGATCTAGTGTAGTGAATATTTATAACTTACCATTATTTCTAGTTCAGATTCCATTTCTATGCAGTCGTGAGGTTGAAATTAGTTGAGAATTGTGTAAGCTTTTTGTGAGGCCAGCAAAGCATTAAAAGATGATGACAGCTGGATTCTATTACCTTCTCCTGGAAAAGCTGATAAAAGACTGACTCAAATACCTCTTTCAGATTATTTTTATCTCTTCGAGGAGAGCAAGGTAAAGCTGAATTGCAGGTACTCCAAGACATGGTCAATGAGAGTATTTTAGAAAATAATCAGGATTGTCAAATTTTGGATTTTTTACACAGTAAGATTCTGCTAGTCATCTTGCTAGCTTCTGCATTAGCTAATTCTGTACCTGCCACAAATAGAGAAAGAAAACGTTTGTCAAAAAACTGAAACTTGAAATGATTAGTCACTGCTTGGTATTCCTTAGTCATCTTTAGGAAGTTAACAACTATAAGTAGGCCTGCTCTCATTTTTTTTTTTCCCCTCTTTTCTATTGCTAATGTAACTAGGGTCAGAAGACATGAGTTTCCAGTTTAAAAAAAGGGGATTGGAGGGATGAAGAGGATAGGGAGAAAAGAAAAATTAAAATATATTATGTAAAAGAAATAAAGCTATTTTTAAAAGAGCAGATAAAAATACAGGTTTCCTTAGGCTCAATTAGTGGTCATGTGATAGTGTGCAAAATATTTAATTTCTGGGTTTTTTTTAGGTTTTTTTGAGACAGGGTCTCGCTTTGTGGTTCAGGCTGACCCTGAGCTCAGCCTCCAACTCATATCACAGCAATCCTCCTGCCTCTGCCTCCTGAGTGCTGGGATTACAGGCGTGAGCCACCACGCCTGGCACTGTGCTATGTGGTCCTGGTTGCTGCTGCGCGTGAGTCTCCACACCCAGTATTGTATATGGTTACCTGGGATTGAATCTGGACCCTTGTGCTTGCAAGACAGGTGCCGGAAACGCTGAGCTAAATCCCTGGCCAAAATATTTAATTTCTTTGAATCTTAGTTTATTTATTTATTTATTTTGGTTGTTTTGACACAGTCTTTCACTGTGTAGTCCAGCTTGGCCTAGAACTTGTGGTGATCCTGAGTGCTGGATTTATAGGTATGTGCCATCCATCATGACTAGCTGAATCTTAGTTTATTTATTTATTTATTTTTTAAGGTTTTTTGAGACAGGGTCTCGCTTTGTGGTTCAGGCTGGCCCTGAGCTCAGCCTCCAACTCACATCACAATCCTCCTGCCTCTACCTCCCAAGTGCTGGAATTACAGGCGTGAGCCACCACGCCCGGAACTGTGGTATGTGGTACTGGTTGCTGCTGGGTGTGGGTCTCCACACCCAGTATTGTTATGTGGTTACCGGGGAATCGAACCCGAGCCCTTGCGCTTGCAAGACAGGCGCCAGAACCACTGAGCTAACTCCCCGGCCCCCGAATCTTAGTTTATTTATTTATTTTTTTTTTAAGGTTTTTTGAGACAGGGTCTTACTTTGTGGTTCAGGCTGGCCCTGAGCTCAGCCTCCAACTCACATCACAGCAATCCTCCTGCCTCTGCCTCCCGAGTGCTGGGATTACAGGCGTGAGCCACCACGCCAGGCACTGTGGTATGTGGTACTGGTTGCTGCTGCGCGTGAGTCTCCACGCCCAGTATAGGTATGTGGTTACCGGGGATCGAACCTGGGTCCTTGTGCTTGCAAGACAGGCGCCGGAACCACTGAGCTATATCCCCAGCCCCTCTTAGTTTATTTTTAAGATAGAAATTAAACCAACTATTTTGATTTTTCTCACTAGGTTATAAAGAGTTGACTGTGTTATGTACTTTTTTTTTTTTTTTTTTTTTGAGACAGGGTCTTATTTTTGTAGTTCAGGCTGACCCTGAGCTCAGCCTTAACCTTATTGCAATCCTCCTGCCTTTGCCTCCTGAGTGCTGGGATTATAGGCATGAGCTACCGTGCCTGGCACTATGGTATGTGGTTCTGATTGCTGGTGGATGTGAGTCTCCACACCCAGCATTGTTGTATGTGGTTAACAGGGATTGAACCCGGGCCCTTGCACTTGCAAGGCAGTCACTGAAACCACTGAGCTAAATCCCCTGCCCTGTACTTTATTTTTTAAATATATTTTTATTGATAGGATAATGGTATATATTTGTAGGGTATAATGTACAGATTATGTCAGGGCTTTTGCCATATCTTTCACCTCAGAATGCACTTTCTTTTTGTGTGTGTGGTACCAGGGATCAAACTCAAGATCTTGTTCCTGCCAGGCAGGTATGGCATCACTGAGCTAAATCCCTGGCTGTTGTCAAATGTGTGCTTCATATAAATTAAACTTTGTAGCAGGGGCTGGAGATTTAGCCCAGCATGGCACAGCACCGTGTGGCAAGTGTGAGGTCCTGAGTGCAATCCCTGGTACCAAAAAACCCAAAAACAAGCCAAACTTTGCAGCAGGTTTGAAGATGAAGATTTAGCAATATGGAGACCATGATGAGCTCAGAGAAGAGTTGCAGAAATGAATTGGGAATAAATGGCTAGTGAGAAGGGGAAGATAAGGAGTATAAAAGATTTTTGCGGCACTATAGGATCTTGCTACATAGTTAGGCTGGCCTTAGACCCACTATATGGCCCACACAGATCTCAGGGAACCTCTTGCCTCAGCCTCCCTAGGGTTGGGATTATAGGTGTGTGCCACCACACCCAAGTTACAGGACATTTGATATTAAGGGAGAACACATAGGGTTGTTGGGTCATGGTGGTTAAATGGAGGTACTGTTTTAAAGGATTGTTTCCTAAACAGTTTTTGTAATTTGCTATTATTTTATAACTATTTTTGTATTACTTTTAAAGTCCTACTTAAAAAATGTTTATTCTCATCCTAATACTAAATTTTACTAAATGATAGGTTTCATGTTTTTTTAAACATTAAATGTTTAACATTTGAGAAATGTTAGTAGAACCACAGATTTTGAGTACCACTGATGATATCCATCTCATCATTTCAGGATTGGAATTTTAAGATAAATGTAAATATGAATGATATAAAAGACTCAGTGCGGAGCCATGGGTAGTGGCACACACCTGTAATCCCATCACTCAGAGAGCTGAGGCAGGAGGTTTGCTGCCAGTTTGAGGCCAGCCAAAGCTACCATAATGAATTAAAGGCCTGACTCAACAAACAAACAAAGAAACAAACAAAAATCACCACCACCAAAAAGAAAAAAGATCACAGAATGTTAGTAAATCTAGGCTGGATAGGAAAAGTGGTAAATCAGAAAACAGTAGTTTTCATCTGAGGAAGAAAAACTGTTCTATTTTTCTCTTGGGAGCAATGAATCCTTGTTTAGAAATTGTCATAGCAGGCTGACTTCTCTTACCTCATCAGCCAGAATTGCCTTTCTAGTCATGTCATGCTATCTTCTTTTAGCCTTTCCACTGTCCTCCAGTTTTTGCCGTAGGAGGCTGACGTTATGAATGAAATCAGTAAGCTTCCCTACTTCTGAGGTTTCGGGTAGTAGTGTTGGCCAGTTGAGGGCAGGAGTTCAAATGGTGCAGAGAAAGATGAATACCTTTGTCTCTGGTTCCCTGCTGGTGGGTAGCCATCACTCCTGTGCGCTGTTCTCTCCAGCTTCTTTTCTCTGGGCTTCAGAGGGAATAGCAACTGTTTTCCTGATTATAGCATCAGCCCTAGAATCCCATATCATCCATTGTTGCTTTTATTACATTCTGCTCATGCATTTGTAGAACATTACTCTTTACATTTTTCAGTCAATGAACTTGAGTGGGTCATCCTTACAGTGCTATATTTTGACTGAAAGTACTGCCCATTCGTGTGTGTGGGTGTGTGTGTGTGTGTGTGTGTGTGTGTGTGTGTGTGTTTTGGTGGGTGGGTAAGCTGAGTGTGCTGCAGAGGATTGTACTTAGGGCCTCACATGTCTTCAGCATCCACTCTATCACTGAGCTACATTCTCAGCCCTTCATATCTAGCCTTAGTTTGGTTTCTGGAAAATGCAATGAGTCACATACTGTGTTGGAAAAGTAGCCAACACTATTTACTATAGCAATGTCACATTATAAAATTAATACATATATATTCCTCAGGTTTTTTTTGCCAGCCATATATATATAGTCATCTCAGCCATCTAGAGCAGGGTTTGCAATTATAACTATGTTTAGTTAGTTTAAAATTGAAGCCAAGCATAATAGTGTACACTTATAATCCCAGCATTCGGGAGGCTGAGGCAGGGATCAAGGTAAGTTCAGGCCATTCTGAAGTACATAGTGAGAACCTGTCTCAAAAAACAAAACACTACTTTCCTGCCTGTTACAGAAAAAAAAATTTTTGACCCTTGATGTAGAACTACATTGTAAAATATGGTAACTAGTAGAAATACACTGTTCAGTATGGTCACTGTAAGTTCTTGAAATGTGCTAGTCTCAAGATGCACTGTAATTATAAAATACATATCAGATTTCAAAGATTTAGTTGCCTGTTTCTTTTTTATTTTTAATATGGCTCCTGGAATTTAAATTTTATATATATATATATATATATGGTTTTGCTATGTATCTCAGGCTGGATTTGAATTCATTGTGTACCCTTGGCTGTTTGATCCTCTTGCCTCAGCCTCCTCATGCTGAGATTACAGGTTTGTAAACCTGGTTGAATATTTAAGATTATGTAGTGATTCATATTATATTTCCATTGGACAGCACTGACCTAGATACAAACTTTCAATATTGTAAAGTATTGAAAGCTTGGCATTTGACCGAGGTTGACGTTTTAGGAAACCCCATAAGGCTTCATGTTATTTGTTTATTCTGGAAAAGTCTTTCTAGCATATGTTCAGTATAATTTTTCTATATCATTTGAGCCTCAGCTCTAATTTATTTTTCCTTTTGCGGTGCTGGAGATCAAACCTAGGACCTTATGCCTGCTAGGTAAGCACTGTTACTGTGGAGCCCTGTCCCAGCCCCTGAGCTCAAATATTGACTTCCTCTGCTAAAGCTCTCCCCACCCCCATGCCTGCTTCATATTCCCATAGCCTTTCTGTGTTATTATAAGCTTCTGTTTGTGTATTTCTCCTGGAATAATAGCCTTGTGTTCTGCATTTACTGAGTTTTAATTTAACAAGTGAGTGTATAAGTTGAAAGAATAAATGTTACCAATCTAGAGACCTTGGTTATTTGCCCTTGTTTTTCCCCCATGGGCAACTTTGGCAGTGAATTTGGTAAAATAATAGAAACAGGATTGTTACAGGAAAGGGATTTGGTGAAAATTATCATGGAACCAGCCTAATTGGAAAAGCATACCTGACTCCTAGGAGCTGGTTTTGTAGTACAGGTTTGATGACTCTCTACATTTCAGGTATCACTGGAAGGAAATGACGCTTGTAACAGCACAGTAAATACAGTGCCTGATTACTTTCTCTTGCCCGAAAGATTGGATATGTGAGGGTCATGCTGCTTCTCTTTAAAATGGTAAAGTGTGTAATTTTAGGAAGGTCTTTTTAAAAATTGTTAAAGAAGTGGTTTTGTTTTGTTTTTGAATTTTTTTTGAGACAGTGTCTTTCTATGTCGCCCAGACGGTCCTTGAACTTGCAGCAATCCTCCTTCCTCAGCCTCCTAAGTGTGCCACCATGCCTGGCTAAAACAAGAGTTTTGGCACTTTATGGAATATGTTTTTAATATTTATTAGATATAGTAGGTCTCACAAATTCTATTTAACATTTATTCATGAAAATTATTGCTGTAGGCCTAATTTCTTAGAATTCAGAGTTAAGAAAAACAAAATCTTAAAGATTTATCTGTTGGATTCTTCCAGGTTTCATGTAAAAAGTAATTTCCTGGTGTTACAAGGTACTGGTATTAGTAAAACAGGCAGACATTTCAGACATGGCTTGACTTTCATTCTTAACTTATCAAGTGTTTTAATTTTTTAAATATATATATTAGCATAAGCACAGGACCTTCACATTGAGCTATATCCCTAGTCCTTTGTAATTTTTATTTTGAAACCAAGCACTAATAAGTTGCCAAGTGGCCCAGACGGGCTTGAAATAGCAGTTCTCTTTACTCAGCCTCCCAGAGTACTGGGATTATAGGTTTATGTTACCATACCCGCCTCAGTGTTTTGATATATATATATATATATATATATATATATTTTTTTTTTAAACATAGTTTGTTCTTTTCCAACACTCATGTTGGACTTCAGTCTTCATTGTGCTGTATTTGGAGGGTAGAAACTAGCTGGGGCATTTGTGATCTGACAGAGGTTGGGTAAAGTTATCTTACTTTATTAGTGGTTATTTATTTATTTATTTTCGAGACAAGGCCTTGCTTTATAGTTCAGACTGGCCTTGAACTCACCATGTAGCCCAGGCTAGCTTTGAACTCACAGCAATTCTCCTGCCACAGTGCTGGGATTACAGATGTGAGCCATCACCCCTGGCTCAATTGACTTTTTTAATACTTTTTTTTCCCACCTGTTTAACTTACTATTATTTTTTGTGGACCCTTCAGACCCTTAAGTGTGAATATAAACTTGCCTTGGTCCTAATCCCTGCCTCTCAAGGCCAGTTTGTAATGATAATTATCAGGGATAGATTATTTTTGGGAATGATACATGAGTAGAGAGGATTAATCTTTTGTAATGTTTCCTTACTTGTTCTCTTAGTAGTTATCAAGTAGTTTCTATATTCATTTATTCATCAAATAATCCAGTTACAGACAGTGGAATACAAAATCTCATATCGATAAATAAAAAAATCAAGTGAATATTTGTCTTATGTTTCTTACATAATCAGTTATCAATTTATGAATAGTTACAGAATTCACCCTCTGTTAACCATTCTTATTGTCATTGTTTGGCTTCAGGGCAACGTAATTTCTTGTCTAAATTTATTGCCTTTCTGCTAGAATTTTTTTCTTTCTCCAATATTATAAGAGTTATTTTACTACTTAAAATTCTGAGTTTCCTCAAAGCTCTCAAAGTTTTTCATGTTATGATCTCTAATTTCTTTTTAAAAATGAACTCCCACTAGTCTTGACAGTCTCAGATATTCTAGTACTTTCTGGTTTCTATTAGATTAAGTCAGCTAGCTGTGTATTTGCAGTTATTTTGGAGCTGATATTTTTCTTTTTTTGGTTGAGTGCTGTGGCACACAGCTATAGTCGCAGCTACTTGGGAGACTGAGACATGAAGACTGCAAGTGTGAGGCGAGCTTTGGCAACTAATGAAGACCCTGCAGTGAAAAAAAAAAAAAAAAAGTTAGGGTTGGGGATATAGTCCAGCATCCCTGAGTTTAAATCTTAGTATGTCCAAAAGAGCAAAAAACCAAAAACCAAAATCAAACAGACACACAAAAAACATACCCCCTCCAAACCAAAACAACAACAACAAAATGTTATACAGTTTTATTGTGATCTAAGTACTTACTAATCCTCCTTAGAATTCTTTAACCTGACTTAATCTTTATTTTTGTCTTTCAGCAGTTCTGGAAAGTTCTTAGCCATTATCACATCAGCTACTGTATTGTTTTTGTTCAGTGGACTGCTCTGGTTAGATACATTTTAGTCCTTTTCATACTCATGTCCTTTTCTCAGATAACATACTGTGAAATGATAAAAGTAGTTAAATGTTCAGCAGAGAATCAGATAATGCTTCAGCCATGAAAAACAATAATAGAGCAATAAAAATAATGTAGAAAAGTATGTCATGGCAGGGAAAGGAACTAGGGGACAAAAGTAGGTTAAAGAACAGTATGCATGAGTCTTTTTACAGAAATGCAGGAATTTACCCAACCAAAAAAACAAATGATATTTTCCAGAATACTATTTATATTAGCCACTCAACATTATAAGATTATAATTATTATAATAGATGATTCTGTCATTTTGGGGGGGAGTGGCTTTAAATTTACTGTAAAGATTTTTTTTGAAGATTAGTTTTAAAATAAGAATTTGTATATAAATATATATAAATTGGATTTATCTCTTTTTATTGTTGAATTATTGTATATTCTGGGTCCAAGTTTCTAATCAGATTTGCAAATTATTATTATTATTATTTTTTTTTTTTGGAGATAGGGTCTAGCTCTGTAGTTCAGGCTGGCCCTGAGCTCAGCCTCAAACTCACATCACAGCAATCCTCCTGTTTCTGCCTCCTGAGTGCTGGGATTACAGGTGTGAGCCACTATGCCTGGCATTGTTGTATGTGGTACTGATTGCTTCTGGGCATGAGTCAACCCCTGTCCTTGAGCTTGCAAGGCTGGTGCCAGAACCACTGAGCTAAATCCCGCCCCCCCCCAACTGACTCCCCGCAAATTATCTTTTTTTGTATCAGGCATCAAATTCAGGGCCTAATGCTTGCCAGGCAAGTGTTGTACTGCTGAACTACATATCTGGCTCTAGATTTGCAAATTATTTTCTGGTTCTCAGTGCTATTTTTTTCTTGTCTTGGTGGTGTGCTTTGCACACAAAAATGATTTTTAAATTTTGATGGAATCCATTCATCCGTTTTATCTATCCTTTTTGTTTTTGGTGTTTTATCCAAGAGTCCAGTGTCTGATCCAGGGCCGTAAAGATTTATGCCTCTGTTTTCTTCTAAGAAATTTATAGAGCATAAGCGTCTCTACAATCTGACTTTTTTTTTTTTTTTTTAGGTTTTTTGAGACAGGGTCTCGCTTTGTAGTTCAGGCTGGCCCTGAGCTCAGCCTCAAACTCACATCACAGCAATCCTCCTGCCTCTGCCTCCCGAGTGCTGGGAGTACAGGCGTGAGCCACTACGCCCGGCACTGTGATACTGGTTGCTGCTGGGCGTGAATCTCCACACCCAGTATTGTATATGGTTACCTGGGATCAAACCCGGGCCCTTGCGCTTGCAAGACAGGCGCTGGAACCACTGAGCTATATCCCCGTCCCTACAATCTGACTTTTGGATTAGTGATTCTCAACTTCATCCAATAAAATCTATGCAAATATTCCAAAGTCCATAAAATTCTGATATCTGAAACAGTTCTAGTGTCTAGCATTTCAAATAAGAAACTGCATTTTAAAAATGCAGTATTGTTTATTGTTTTTAGATATTTGACCTTTTACAATTAAGTTTCTATAGTAGTGGGAGTTCAGGGACCATCTTTGTTCTGTCTAAATGTCCTAACACCATTTGTTAAAAAGACTACTCTTTCCTCAGTCCTTTTGGCACCTGGCTTGAAAAATTGGTTAATAATGTTTTTGTTTTTGGACTTTTTTTTTTTTTTGAGAAAAGGTCTTGCTTTTGTAGTTCAGTTTGGCACTGAGTTCACTCTGTATCCCAGAGTGAACTCACATTATTGTGATGTTTGGTACTGATTGCTGGTGGGCTTGAGTCATCATGCCTGGCATTGTTTTATGTGGTTACTGGGGATCAAACTCGGGACTGTGCACTTGCAAGGCAGACACTGGAACCACTGAGCTAAATCCCTGGCCTCTGTTTTTAGTTTTTAAAGACAAGGTCTCATTTTGTAGTTCAGGTTGGCCCTAAACTCACTTTGTAGCCCATGCTGGCCTCAAACTCTGAGCAATCCTACTGCCTCTCCCTCCCAAGTGCTGGGATTACAGGTGTGAGCTACTACACCTGTCATTGGGGTATGTGGTTCCTGGGATCAAACCTGGTACTTTGCACTTGCCAGGCACTTGCTGGCACCACTGAGCTAAAGCCCAGCTTTAAATTGGTAGTGTCTTCCACCTTTTCCAAGATTTTTTTGACTGTTTCTGTTCCTAGAACTTCCACATGAATTTGAGAATTAATTTTGCTAGTTCCTGCAAAGAAACCATCTGAAATTTTGATGAGGATTTTGATTAGGAAGTATTGCCATTTTAACAGTATCGTCTTCCAGTCAAGTTAGATGTGATATCTTTCCATTTTTTCAGTTGTTTTTAATATAATTTTCTTTATGATAGCATTCATTTACTTCAGATATTACAAAACTGATGCGCTCCAATTTTTGGACATAATCTTTGGCATCCTTTGCAATCTTTCCTGACTGAAGGATAGCATTTTTTTTGTAATTCTTGGCACATTGGCAGTTATATATGTTGTTCTCTGAGGCTTTCTTTTGAGCCATTGTGTCTTTATGATCATTTTTGTCCACTCTAAAAGTGTATAGTATAATGACTTCACACTAGGAGAATCTATAGACATTCTAAATCAGTAATAATCTGTTATAGACTCTGGTATCAATCTCCAGCACAGCCCTGGCTCCTATTGGCTACTTGGTGGGATCTCTTCAAAGTCTTTGAATCTCTTTCGTATTGTCCATCACTATTTCTCTGGTCTATATTTTAGATTTAAAAAGTTAAATTCCCATTTGAGGGGTGTTTAATCATCCACTGAGCTTGAAATTTCAAGCTTTTTATTTTTCACTTTGGTTCTTTTTATTTTCTTAAATATTCATATTTTATGTCCTATGAAGACAATCATATATCTTTAATTTTTCTAATTTGAGTCTCTTGGCTTTAGTTTTTGCTTTTTCTCATGCTGCCTTATTTCTTGGTATATTTTAGGATTTATTTATGAGCTTGTCATTTTTCTTGAAATTCTTTAAGGCCTTGTTTGATACTGTCTTCCTGGGAGAAATTGCATGTGCATCTGTCCATAGTCTGAGGACACAATATGGGTTTGCCTTAAAATAAATACACTTCTTGAAGTTGTTCAACCCACACAAATAATAGGAATTTAAGTTGCAAAATATTGTAAGGATGGTTATAAATTCTTGGAGGAATCTTTTTCCTATCTGAATAACATCAAGTAAAGACACATCCATTCCTTACTGTTCCCTTCTATTGTTTCCGTCCTGTCTACAAAGAAGTATCCCTAGGAGTTCTTACTTTAGATGGCATCTTGAGACTTCTCAAGCTTGGGCAGTCCCTAAACTTATCATTCTGTAAAGTAATGCACCCTGTGTACTGTTCAAATCATTTGTGGCTGCAAATGTAGCACTCAGAGTTTCAAGTATTTTCCAAGAATCCATGCATTTTTCTTTAACCCCTAGGGTTTTCTAGTTTCATTTTATTTCTTTGCCTTTGTAGATTTGTACCAGCTTGATACTCAGTTTAAAGTGTATTTTAGTTTTAAAATTTTACTTAGTATCTTATTACTCTCAATTGTAGAGTCTGCTTGGAATCTAGATTCTAACACCATCAGAAATGGATTTATAGCATCATATTATATATTTACAGCATTATACTATATATTGTTTTCTTTCTTAGTATTTTATGTGTAATTTCTTTCTACTTATTTTTCCCATGCTTTATTTTTAAGGACTTTATCATATTTTGTGGTTGTACCATAGTTTACATAATCATTTTTCTCTATGCTTGTTTTCCAATTTAATGATTTACATAATGCTGATAGATAGCTGTATCCATTAATTTAAAAAGCTTGCTTTTTTTCTTCACTTAGGTCGAATTGACATAAAACAGTTGATAGCAAAGAAGAGACAGTTGGCAGCAGAGGCAGAGGTAAGGAATTTCCTCTTTGAGAAACAGATGCAGATTTTGCGTAAAGACCTTTGTTTAATAACTTTTAAAAATGTTACTGTTGGGCTGGGGGTTTAGCTCAGTGGTTCTGGTGTCTGTTTGGCAAGCGCAAGGTCCTGAGTTCGAAAACCAGTAACCACCTACCACAATGCCGGCTGTTGTGGCTCACACCTGTAATCCCAGCACTTGAGAGGCAGAGGCAGGAGGATTGCTGTGAGTTCGAGTGTTGTCTGGACTACATAGTGAGTTCAGGACCATCCTGAACTACAAAGGGAGACCCTGTTTCAAAAAAATGTTACTGTTAAATTGTTTTAAAAATTATTCACCTTTCTTATCAATTGACATTATTTGTCCAGGAACAGGAAAATAAGATCTCTGCCAGTCTCTCATCTTGCATGAGAGCAGTTTGCCCTTATCTCTCCTGTCTCATCTTTCGGTGCCATTTTTTGGCTCTTACTAGCAAATCTGGATCTTAGTGAACTGTGTTAATGGCTGATATAGTTTTATGTATTAATAGTTTATGAAAGATTTTATCTTGATTCATAGTGGATGGACCACCAGTAAAAGGTGAATCTGACTCTAGAAGTAGATTTTCTGTCAGGGAAATAGAAATTATTAAACAAACACAATAGGGAGTTATATTAAATGGACTATAAGTTCTACACGTCATAATTGATCATCCTTTAGGGAATTCTGGAGGATAAAGAATAACTGGGGGGGCGGTATTAAAAGCCAAGGTCTTCACACTGAGCTATATTCCCATCACAGTGAACTATATTTTCAGCCCTTTTTAATTCTGAGACAAGGTCTTCTAAATTGCTAAATTTCTCAGCCAGACTTAAACTCATGATACTCCTGCCTCAGCCTCCCAGAGGCATATAAAATCATACATGGCAAAGCATACTGTTTTTTTGAGACAGGGTCTTGCTATATAGTTCAGGCTGATCCTGAACTCAGCAATCCTTCTGCCTATCCCTCCTGAGTGCTGGGATTACAGGCATGATCCACCATGCCTGGCACTGTGGTATATGGTTACTGGGGATCAAACCCTAGACCTTCCACTTGCCAGGCAGGCACTGGAACCACTGAGCTAAATTCTTGGACCCAAAGGATACTTTTTTAAAAAGTTATAATCTAATAATACATGTGCTTGAATAGAAATTGACTTCAAATCCAAAGCAGCTCCTTTTTTTCCAATGAAAAAAATCACTTCCAAAATTAATCAGCTGAATATGTAAATATCTTGTGATATAGATGGAATAAACCTGTTTTAGTTATGTTTAATTATATACATTTGTGTATGCTTGTATGTTTTAACTTCAAATTGTTTAAATTTAGGGAGCTTAAAAATATTACATAAAGGGGGCTGGGGAATTAGCTCAATGGTTTCGGCACCTGCTGTGCAAGCGCAAGGTCCCAGGTTGATCCTGTAATCTCATAAAACAATAGCCATAAAACAGTGCCAAGTGTGGAGACTCAAGGCCACCAGCAGTCAGAACCACATAACACAGTGCTGGTCGTGGTGGCTCATGCCTGTTATCCCAGCCCTCGTGAGGCAGAGGCAGGAGGATTGCTGTGATGTGAGTTTGAGGCTGAGCTCAGGGCCAGCCTGAACTATAAAGCGAGTCCCTGTCTCAAAGAAAAAAAAAAAAACATAAAAATTAATGTAAGATTGTTTATTTTCACTTTGATATCAATGTCTTTGTTATTATTAGAGTTAGTTTTTCATTTATCTTCCAAGGCCAAGGACGTATCATTTTCCATTTGATGTAATTTGTTTGAAATACAGCACTTTTTGAGTCCAGAAATTATGTCACTAGAAATATTATGAGAATTTATTTGCTTAATAAGAAGAGATTACTGTTGCCTTCATCCTGTTCATGTACTTGTGATGTCTACCATACAACCACACTATGTACTGCTTTGTTAAGTGTATTTAGAAGGTGTACTTGCTATACTTGAAGCTGAGTTTATACTCCTGCTGAATAGGATATTATGTTTTATTCATTTGTTTTTCCTCATTGCCTGAGGGTGTCTGTATGAGCATCTAAAACTGCAGTTATCAAGGTAATTTCTGGAAAATATCTTCTCTGACTAGTACTTTGTTGTTCAGCTATAGGAGACTATTTAAAGTTGATTGTTAGGAAAGAAGGTAAACAAAATTGAAGGAAAAAATGGAAACAAACTTTTGTACAGAAAGAGGGCAATGGAAAAGAATAAGCAAGATATATCATGTACTGGCACAAATTCCCTATGATGAATGTTATTATGTATATCTAAAATGTACTAATAAATGTTTTTGTTGAAAAAATAAATAAACATAAACTTGATTGTTAGGTAAGCCCCTTCATTTCCTAGTACTGGTGATTGAACCCAGGGCCTTCACACGAAGTTACATCCCCAGATCTAGTTTATTTATTTATTTATTTATTTAGGTTTTTTTTTGTTTTGTTTTGTTTTGTTTTTTGAGACAGGGTCTCACTTTGTAGTTCAGGCTGGCCCTGAGCTCAGCCTCAAACTCACATCCCAGCAATCCTCCTGCCTCTGCTTCCCGAGTGCTGGGATTACAGGCGTGAGCCACCACGCCCGGCGCTGTGGTATGTGGTACTGGTTGCTGCTGGGTGTGGGTCTCCACACCCAGTATTGTTATGTGGTTACCGGGGAATCGAACCCGGGCCCTTGCGCTTGCAAGACAGGCGCCAGAACCACTGAGCTAACTCCCCGGCCCTATTTATTTATTTTGAGATAGGGTCTCCCTGAGTTGCCCAGACTTGGCTCAAACTTTTAGGTCTCCTGCCTCAACCTCCCAGAATGCTGGGATTCAGGCGTGTCCCACTACAGCTGGCTATTATTTGGCAGTTTCTGTTTACATGCTGATTCACTTATAATTTTGACTGAGAAACAAATATTTAATATATTGGTTCATGAGCTATTTTCAAGGGCTTGGCGAGGCAGTGTTTTCAGTAAATGTGCTACTGAAGTAAGCACTCAGTCTTATAAATTTAATGATCAGAACAAATATTTCTCATTTTTGTGGTTTACTAGTGGTTTTAACCCCATTATTGCTCACTCAGGCAGGACATCCGGGTTTGGTTTTGCACCCCCCCCCCCCCGAATGAATTAGGACCTTGTGTTTGCCAGGCAGGCACAGTGCCACGTCCTCCTTCTAGGTTTGTTTCTAATTCTCTACCTGTTCCTCGTTGTTTCTTACCTTTCCAGCAAGAACACAAGGTCTTACTGTGCTTTATTTATAAAGGAAATTTTCAAGTAGGTGAAGAGACTGTCTGCCCTCCTATCATTGCTACATAATTTTTAAAACCTAGGGTTAGGGTTGACACTGTGTAGGTGCTGGTCAACAGGCTCGGCTGCTGTGGGCGGGTGTTTGCTAGGTATAGAGCGCAGGTGCTTGAGGCATTGAGGGAGCAGTTTATTAAAATTAATCATAGTGCTTATTTGGTCAGTGATTTCATCTGTGGAGGTGTGTTGGGTGTCAACGTGAGGATTCTTGTTTTTCTAATTGATGTCATGAAAACTTGGGAATAGTCTTAGGTTGATGGGAAATTTCAATCATTCTCCAAGATTAAAAAGAAAAAAAGCTGGATAAAATGGGACTGGAAAATTGACTGATAAATTTAGAGGTGCCCACCTGAGTTACTGTTAGTAGTTTAGTGCAGCTTGAATTACTATGAAAAGTTGTATTTAGAAACCAGTTACGTGCCAGTTGTCAGCTAGACAGCCTAAGGGAAAGTGCAGTTTGTCTGTTTCTGATTGCCACATACAAGTTGATGTTGTAAGTCCAGGTCATAGTGAGTTATGGGCAAAGCTGTAGTCCTTACACATCTACAAAAACTCTGTAGGGAGTTTTAGTGAGGAAAAATATCTGAAGTTAGAGGAACATTTTTCCATAAAGGATCACAAACTTAAGGGGAATAGGGATTGTGGAGGACATCGAAAGAAGAGAGGGAAAAGGGAAATGGGTCAAGGGATTAAATTAAAATTTTTTAAAAGGAGAGTTTTTGAGCTGAGCTTGGTGGCACAAGACTGGCTGTAATGCCAGCATTTTGGGAGGCAAAGGCAAGAATATTGCCAGTTCAGCGTAGCCTGGGCAACTTAGTGACTTAGTGAGACTGTCAAAACAAACAGACGAACAAACAACAACAAAAAACCCAAACCTACTTTTCCGCTTTATATATTAATGAATGAAAGTATTAAATTCCTTTGGTCAGTTAGGGTTAGGAGGAGAAAGAAGGCAGATGAGGGGAAGGTGAACATTGATTAAGTCAGGATTATGTATCATGTATATTGGCCAAGTGATAAGAAGGCTGTGGAATTGTATAAGGCTTGTTCTCTGCTGTTATGGGAGGCACTGGGCTGAACAAAGTCTGGAGGAGAGGAGCAAGCCACACTGTATTTTGGAAATAGCACCTAATGCAGACACCTGTTCTCTCCAGTGGGACATAATGGGAAGAAAAAAGAAAATTGAAGCAACTGCAGATTGTAAAGCACATCTTCTTTTACACTGTTATTCCTGTAGCTCTTTCTACATCAGATTTCCTTTTAACTTCATACTTTTGCCATATAAAATAGTGTGCTATAGGTTTCAAATTCTAGCTCAAATCCTACTGCTTGTAGTTTTCTAAATATCCCTGCTTGAAGTAACGACTCTCCTATTCTCTAATCCCAAGGCCTTGGTCATGCTAAACACATACTCTGTCACTGAGCTACACCTTAGGCCCGCTCTTATTAATTGTAATATTTCTGACATCCAAAATAAGGAAAATTTATGCACAAGTTAGAAACAAACTAGATAGGAAGCTGCTACAATCTTAGTATTTTAGACTAAGAGAAAGGAACTCTATTTAGAATCCTCTTCTGAGCTGGTATTTTTACTAGGTGCTCTATATACATGATCTTACTTAAATTATCCCAGAAGCTGTTTCTTGTTTGTATGTTTAGTATTGGGGTTTGAACCCAGGCAGGGCCTTTGCACTGAGCTGTAGTCCTCCCACCTCTCTTTAGCTGTCTGTTTTGAGAGATCCTGCTAAGTCTTTCAGCAGGCTGGGCTCAAATTAGCCATCTTCTTTCCTCAGTTTCCCCAAAAGAGGAGACAACAAACCATCTTATCTACTAGCATCACTTGATTAGCTAACAGATTTTTAAGTGGTTATAGTTTTTGTTATTTTTTATTAGTTGACATTTACTAATAAAAAATACTTGAGGTGACAGGTATATATATATGAATGTTGTTCAGAGCCATAAAATTTGTTTTTTTTCTATACTAATTTCTTTCATGGGTTTTTAAAAACAATTTTTAGAAGCACTCTAAGTGAGGAGAATTCAGTGCACAGCTGTCTTCAAGGTCCCCTTTAGCACCAAGGTTTGTGGCACGTCATGTATTAATTAAAATGTGTGCTGAGAAGTAATTGTTCTGTATCAGAGAAATGTCTTCTCAGTCTCACTGGGCATCTCTTTATCTCCACAAACTATAGTCGTCAGGTAAAATTCATTATACGTGGTTAGATTTGAATTTTAGATAAACAGTAAATATTTTTAAATTAAATTTGAGACATTAAAAAAGTTGTTATTTATCTGAAATTCATATTTAATTGAGTGTCCTGTATTTTTATTTGCTGTCTAGTAATTTATAAAGAATTCTCTATGAAAAATTATGCAGGTTATCCCATATCTGTAGTCCTTGAGGCACAGATTACGTGCTGCAGGTGTCTGTTGGCTTCGGTTCACAGTGGCGGCTCATTTCTTCACATGTGTGGCTTTTTATTGTGGCCTTTTTGTAATGGGATTTGTTTTTTCTAGATGACTCCCACATTCCCTGAGTTGCTACATTGTCTCTACAGAGCTATTTTGCATTAAACCAAAAATCTACGGAGATCCCAGAGATTTCAGTTTTTTGTTTTTTTTTTTAAGGTTTTTTTGAGACAGGGTCTCGCTTTGTGGTTCAGGCTGGCCCTGAGCTCAGCCTCAAACTCACATCACAGCAATCCTCCTGCCTCTGCCTCCCGAGTGCTGAGATTACAGGCGTGAGCCACCACATCCGGCACTGGTATGTGGTATTGGTTGCCGCTGGGGTGAGTTTCCACACCCAGTATTGTTATGTGATTACCGGGGATTGAACCCGGGTCCTTGCGCTTGCAAGACAGGCACCGGAACCACTGAGCTATATCCCCGGCCCTGATTTCAGTTATTTTAAACTAACTATTATGTTCATTTTTCTTCTTGGGCTAGGTAGTAAAAGCTAGAGGTATAGCTTAGTGGTAGAACGTCTGCCGAGTGTGTGTGAGGCTCTGGGCTTCTTTCCAGTACTGGGGAAAAAGAATCTGGACACAACCTATGCCACACACAGAGTCCATTTCTATTTCTGACAGAGTTTTTTTCCTCTCTGCATGTATGACTAAGGAGAGACTGTTTCTTCATACTTCCCTTAAGTTATAGGCCATACTTTGAATCTCCTTTTAAGGATTGTGCTTCCTCTTTCATGCTTTCACATTTCTACAGAGCTCACATTTTCTTCTCCAGGCAAGTTTCAGGCTACCCATGTGGGTGTCATACCATGATCAGGGGCCCTGGAACTTCAGTGAGGCACCTCTAAAATCTCCTTGGGCTCCATGCTTCCAGCTCACCTCTACTCTGTCTGCAGATTCTCTGTTCACTTCAGCTGCTGAGGATTTCTCTTTTTTAGTTTATTGAGTATTTCCTTGACTTTGTAATGGGAAAACCGTTTGCCATTTTGCTAAACATCCTGAGTTGGTTTTGCTATGTAGCTAGTAACCTTCCCAAGTTGCTTGACTTTCAGAAGTTTAGGTCTTCCATTTTAAAATAGGAATTGTATGGGCCAGGGATTTAGCTCAAGAAGTACTACATCTGCCTTGGAAACACAAGGGCCTGAGTTCTATCCCTGTTACTGCAAAAATAAGGAAGGAAAGAAGGAAGGAATTGTAGTGCTAACTTAAACATTAATAGTAGCAACATATTAAAGTTTCTAACAGACAGTATACAGCAGTTGTTCAATAACTAACAGCTGATATTAACAATTGATTTTTAGTTCTTTTCCCTTTAATAGGTTGTAGAAAAAATTAAGACAAAGTACCTTTAAAAGTAACTGCCTTCTGGGCCGGGGATATAGCTCAGTGGTTCCGGTGCCTGTTTTGCAAGCCCAAGGGCCCAGGGTTTGATCCCCGGCAACCACATAACAATACTGGGCGTGGAGACTCACCCCAGCAGCAACCAGTACCATATACCACAGTGCCAGGCGTGGTGGCTCACGCTTGTAATCCCAGCACTCCGGGAGGCAGAGGCAGGAGGATTGCTGTGATGTGAGTTTGAGGCTGAGCTCAGGGCCAGCCTGAACCACAAAGCGAGATCCTGTCTCAAAAAACCTTAAAAAAGAAAAAAACAAAAAAAGTAACTGCCTTCTATGTACATTACACTAAGATTGTGGGCCGGGGATTTGGCTCAGTGGTTCTGGCCCCTGTCTTGCAAGGGCAAGGGCCTGGAGTTCGATCCCTGGTAACCATATACCCTACTGGGTGTGGAGACTCACACCCACCAGCAATCAACACCACAGACCACAGTGCCAGGCGTGGTGGCTCACACCTGTAATCCCAGCACTCGGGAGGCAGAGGCAGGAGGATTGCTGTGATGTGAGTTGGAGGCTCAGCTCAGGGCCAGCCTGAACTACAAAGCATAATCCCAGCACTCGGGAGGCAGAGGCAGGAGGATTGCTGTGATGTGAGTTCAAGGCTGAGCTCAGGGCCAGCCTGAACTACAAAGCGAAACCCTGTCTCAAAAAAAAAATTAAAAAAAAAAAAATTAAAAAAAAATGTAAACAAACAAACAAAAAAAAATTGAATTAGTGTGAGTAGGAATTTTGGTACCAGGCTGGTTTTAAGTGCTGTTTGGAGATAACAAAGCCATTTGTCAGTTACTTTACTAAGTACTAGATACATAGTTAACAAAAGATGTGGTTTTTAATTAGCAGAGACAGAATTGTGTAGAATTTCAAATTATATTAAATTTAATGAAGGAAAAGAACACTATGTAATAAGAGAAAAGTTTCGTTAGGGGTGACTTCTCAGAGGAATCAGTTTAGAATAAGATGTAAAACTGGGCTGGAATGTAAGCTCAGTGCTTCTGCACCTGCCTTGCAAGCACAAGGTCCTGAGTTTGACCCCTGGTATTCCTTCCTCCCCCCAAAAGACCTAAAACTCTTGCTTCTTCTGTTGCATTATTTATTCTGTCTAGAAAGTTCAGATTTCTGATTCTATGTTATTTGTGGTTGAAATGTTTTCTGTAGAAATAGCACTGAGTCAGAGAAACAAGCAGTTCATAGCCCAGTAATATTTCCTAGTACCATGACTTCCACATGATTTGTAGAGCTGGAGCATAATTTTCTTTAAACTTGTTTTTGAAAAAAATGTGCTAAAATAATTTACATTTTTGAGAAGCTAAAAATGTAATGTACTAATTGGTTTACTTTGTGTTTCTTTCAGCCTTATCATTCTTTTATGTCTTATTTTATCCATATATGACCTTTTCTTGGCTTAAATCCAATTTTTTTTTATTGGAAACTATCTGAAGAGCTATTTCTATTTCCCATTCCCATTCCTCAATAAACTTTCCTACTATCTCTGTCTCTCTCTCCTTTTTTTGGTAGTATCTGCAATTGAACACTGGACTTTGCATTTACCAGGCAGGCAAGGTGCCACTGCGCCACATCCTTGGCTTTGACTTTACTACTTTTAATCTCTGTTGTTCCTTATAATTCATTATTTTTTGTTGTTGTTGTTTTGAGACAGGGTCTTGCTTTGTAGTTCAGGCTGGCCCTGAGCTCACCCTCAAACTCACATCACAGCAATCCTCCTGCCTCTGCCTCCCAAGTGCTGGGATGACAGGCATGAGCCACCACGCCCGGCACTGTGGTATGTGGTGCTGATTGCTGCTGGGCGTGAGTCTCCGTGCCCAGTGTTGTATGTGGTTACCAGGGATTGAACCCAGGCCCTTGCACTTGCGAGACAGGTGCCAGAACCACTGAGCTAAATCCCTGGCCCTAATTCATTATTTTTTTAAAAAAAATTCATTCCTTGACTTTGAGGAATATGAATGTGGTATATCTGACACCTAGAAGTTTGGGACATGTAGAAACCAGCTAATGAGCTGAGCTCAAATCTGACCAGTGGTGAGGAAAATGAAAAATAAACAGATATAGAAACAAGTTAAAATCTGGGGCTCTGGGGACTCATGTTTCCCTTTGACATAGAGCTCCAAATGACCGGTGCACCTTGGCTTATTCAGTCAGACACAGGCATGAGCAGTCGACTTCTAAGGGATTCGTCTGTCTCCTCCCTCCACGGTACTTCTCTGGGGAAACAACTTCACCTCGGGTGCTTTACTTTGCCTGCAGGGTGTTAGCACGTTCACACGGCCTCTTTCTTGGTGGTGTCAGTGAGGAGGCTGAGTAGGCCTCATTTTTCCTTTCTGATCTCCACAAGGAAGTAATGTTTTTCCCCTGTATCATTTTGGAGATTCCACTGAGATGATTGGATAGAGCTCTAAAAGCCACATGATCCGAAGAAGCTTTGTTAAAACAAAACACACATGGGGAAAGTTACGAATACAATGAAAACTATCCTTTGTCTATCTTTTCTACTAGCTGGTAAACCTGTTATTAAAATTTCAAAGAAAAAAATCAGTTTAAACTTTTTCCAGTTTAATATATAGAAATATTCATAACATGAATACAGCATTTGTTGCATGAAGGGTCAACAGCAGAAATGGATATGAATGGTTGATATGGATACTAATAGAGGGACATGATTTGACTTCCCTCAATTGTAAGAGCTGTCTTCTAGATGATTACAAAGGAAAAGTAGGAGACAGAAAACTGCACTATCATGGAGGCTTGTCTGGCAAAGAACTTTGGGTAAAACCTTTGGAAAATATCTTTGACTGTACTCAAGGTGAGATTACCTGTTATATGTTAGGGAACAGTTAAGACAACTGAGGTGAGGTTGTTTACCGGAAAATGTACTGATGGATGTTAGAAAACAAATAGATCCTGTGTTACTTGATTGTTTAGGCTGAACAGTAAAAACCCTTGAAATCTACCTGGGGGTGGATGGTTACAGTCTGCCTGTGACAACAATGTGGTTGTATATAATCTTGATCTTTGAGGAGATGAGATTTGGGTACCACTTCTGTCTGTTCTCCATTCCCTGGCATCTGCCCATGTCTGACGGCACCTAAGAACATGCTTCCGCTCTCAGGAACATGCACATAATAGGCCACAGTTATCTAAGAATGACCTCTTAACACACTCAACCATGCGTGCGCTGCATGGACCAGGTCAAGCAGCAAGTGTTTAGTCTCATATGTCTCAGTAAGCAGATAAAACTATAACTGTTATGAACTAGAGAACACAGTAACCCTTTTAAGTGCTGTTTTGCTGAAGGAATAAAGACACACAGCTCTCGAGCTCTGATGCTGCCCTGATGCTGATAGAAAAAAAAAGTTATCTTTCTAAATTGCAGAACCTCATGTGTTTATAAATCTTGTCCTGAGGATAATATTCAAAATTCTTACAACAGCATAATGTAGAATTATGTGGTTTTTCCAGACTTGTTTCTGATCATGTGTGCCTGTATTATGTGTTCTAACCATAGGGTTTTTCCTTCATGGTTATCATTCCTGTTGACTCTTAGAGATCATCTAATTCAGCTGCTTATTTAAAGTTTTTTTGAGCTCTAAAATGTAGTGATTCTCTTTACTAGATTATCTAAGCTCCTTTCCTTTCTAGTTAACTCCTTCCTTCATTCCTTCTGACCTCCTTCTTTTTTTTTTAGGTTTTTTGAGACAGGGTCTCGCTTTGTGGTTCAGGCTGGCCCTGAGCTCAGCCTCAAACTCACATCACAATCCTCCTGCCTCAGCCTCCCGAGTGCTGGGATTACAGGCGTGAGCCACCACGCCCGGCACTGTGGTATGTGGTACTGGTTGTTGCTGGGCGTGGGTCTCCACACCCAGTATTGTTATGTGGTTACCGGGGAATCGAACCCGGGTCCTTGCGCTTGCGAGACAGGCGCCGGAACCACTGAGCTAACTCCCCGGCCCCCTGACCTCCTTCTTTTCCTTTCCCCATACATCCATCCTGCTGAGAGACCATGGTCCACTGACCGAATGAAATTGATATTATGAAGTTGACATGAAATAAATCCTGTAACCTCAACATCTTTTTCAAATAACTTGTGTTATGTACTACTTAGATTTGTTATAATCACATTTTGAATTTCTCAGTGACAATAGCTCCCTGTAATGGAAGAACTTGGGAAAAGGCAGAAGTGGACTATTCTTGGATTGTATTTTTCTGTATTTCCTCTCCCAAAACATAATAATAACAAGCAGTCATCACCCTCCTCCTTTTACTGGGGATTGAACCCAGAGCTTCACACATGCTAAGCAAGCACACTGCCATCGAGCCACACCCCCAGGCCTTTCCAAAATGTCATTTTGAAATGGTCTCCCTCTCCTGGAACCTTCAATGCTTTTTACCTCAGCCTCTTGAAAAGCTGGAACTGATTACAAGCATAGGTCAAGAAGCAGTCTCCTTTGCTATCATTGCTCCAGTCTGTGAGGAGAGGAATATAAAGAAACTTAATGATGTTCAAAATAACAGTTTCTCCTGGTGTCCTAGGGGCAAGAGCTTCTATCAATTGTAATTCTTCAAAAAAAGAGGAGAAAAGACTAAAAAACCAACATTTCAGGGATCTTATTATAATGCTATGTATAGAAATGTGGCAGATTTAAATAGTTACCTTGGATTGTTAAACTACCTACATATAAATTTTACTACAGGAAAAAAAAGATGAGAATTAATCCTATTAGAAAAGAAACTTACCTGGCTGTGGTGGCACACTTGTGATCCCAGCACTTTGGGAGGCTCAGGTCAGCCTGGGTTACATAGTAAGTCCAAGGCCAGCCTAAAGTACACAGTGAGACTCTGTCTCAAAACCAAAAAACAAACAAAACACAAGCAAAAAGAGAATTGGAACCTTATAAACTTAGCATCCCCAAACAGTGTTTTGCTGGGGTCATTAGGGTCCAGAAGAAATGTGCAGGGAAGCTTGAAACCTTCACTTCATACTGTCCCTTGTACTGTTGCGATATACTTGAGTTCTCTTTTACGTCCTCTCTGTCTTTGTTCTGCTTTCATCTGAACTATCTTTTCTTTTTTCTTTTTTTTGAGACTGAGTCTCACTTTGTAGTTCAGGCTGACCCTGAACTCATGCAGTTTTCCTGAATCTACCTCTCAAGTGCTGGAATCACAGGCATGAGCCACCAGGCCTGGTTTGAACTATCCTTTTGTGATATTTACTGTACCATTAGTAACTTATTTAATGTCTTTCCTCATTGTTAGATACAGCCAAAGGCTGTACATTTGTCTATCGCTGAGTAGGAAGGCGTAAAAGTTTGTGGCATAAGAAGGTAACTATTCAGTGTAAATTGTATTAGGACGTAATTTCAGTAGTTTTACTGATATTTGTATAACATTATATTTTTTTCATGCTTTCCATATATTTAACCAATTCTTAATTGGGAATGGACTTCTGCCAGAGTGTGAACAATTCTAGCTAAAAGAAACAACTTGAATACCTTTGCCACACCTCAAGATTCCAGGCTTCTTCTCTTTTTTGTGTGTGTGGTATGGGGAGGGGGGATGAAACTGGGGCCCTTGTGGGTCCAAGGTAGTCACTGTACTCTTGAGTTAAATCCCTGGCACCAGGCTTCTATTCAGAAAGTAAGTAAAATCTTAAGGGTCTGAGACTTGAGCACCAGTCTGAATGTTGAAACCTTATCTTGTTTAACATCCTTCCCTCCTACCTCCTGTTCTCTGACCTCAACTCTTGTTATTCTTGCTTTATTCACAGGTCCTTCACCCTTGCTCTTTTGGGAATTTGCCAAGGGCACTCGCTCCTCAGAGACTTTTTATTTTCTTTCTTCCTTCTTCTAGTACTTAACTCATAGATATCTACCAACTTAACCTCTTACTTTTTTTGACCCCCCCCCTTGAAAAATAATAGTTCCTCACCCCACCCCTTCTTTTTTCCCCATAGGAATATGTCACAGAGAATATATCCTCTCTGCCCTGTGAGTTCCTCCAGGACAGGGTCTGGGTATGTGCATTGCTGTATGTCTAGCACTTTGGATGGTGCCCAGAAATGGACCTAACACCAAGTAGAATGAGGAAAATTTCCCTCCTCTTTAGTATATTTCTACATGGGGAAAAAACAAAAACAAAACCAAAAGCTTTTTTTAAGACAGGGTCTCGATTTGTAGTAGTTCAGGCTAGTCCTGAATTCAGCCTTGAATTTAGCAATCCTCCTGTCTTTGCCTCCTGAGTGCTAGGATTACAGGTATGAAGCCACCATGCCTGGCACTGTTGTATGTGGTTACTGGGGATCAAACTTGGGCCCTTGTGTTTGCAAAGCAGGTGTTGGAACCACTGAGCTAAACCCCTGGGCCTCCCACTTTTATTAATTTGTCTAATTATAAAGATTAAATAACAAATAATCTTTTTTTATTTTAGGTTTTTTGAGACAGGGTCTCGCTTTGTAGTTGAGGCTGGCCCTGAGCTGAGCCTCCAACTCACATCACAGCAATCCTCTTGCCTCTGCCTCCCGAGTGCTGGGATTACAGGCAGGCGTGAGCCACCACGTCTGGCACTGTGGTATATAGTGCTGATTGCTGCTGGTATGTGGTTAACCGGGGATTGAACCCGGGTCCTTGGGCTAGCAAGACAGGTGCCGGAACCACTGAGCTAACTCCCCGGCCCACAAATAATCTTTTTTAAATGTCACTTTTGTTGGTGGTTTTGGTTACTTTAAAATGAATGATCTCAAAAATTGATGATGGGCATACATTAAAATGGAGCAAAGAAACTAAAATATTAATGTGGTTCCGGCGCCTGTCTTGCAAGTGCAAGGACCTTGGTTCGATACTCCATAACCACATACAGTACTGGGCATGGAGACTCACGCCCAGCAGCAATCAGTACCACATACCACAGTGCCGGGTGTGGTGGCTCACGCCAGTAATCCCAGCACTCTGGAGGCAGAGATAGGAGGATTGCTGTGATGTGAGTTGGAGGCTGAGCTCAGGGCCAGCCTGAACTACAAAGCGAGATCCTGTCTCTGAAAACCTAAAAAAAATAAGAAAAATAAAAAATAAAATAAAATATTAGTGTGAAGAAAAGTAATTTTATAACAACTATTCTTTCTTCAGAGGAACATAGATACTTTCTATTGTGTCCTCAAAACTGACCTCTCCATTTGTGTATCTGTTGTGGCTAAAATTCCTCATATAGTTTTATGAAAATGTGCATATTTTGCATATATGTAAATACAGATACACATAGTACACATATGTACAAGTGGATTTTTTTGTTTTGTTTTTTGAGACAGGGTTTTGCTATACAGTTCAGGCTGGCCTTGAACTTGTGATGATCCTCCTGCCTGAGCCTCCCATGTGCTGAGATTACAGGCATGTGCCAACATGCCCAGTTTAAAACATAAGTGATTTGGGGCCGGGGATTTAGCTTAGTAGTTCCAGCGCCTGTCTTACAAGTACAAGGGCCTGGGTTCGATCCCCAGAAACCACATAAACAGTGTCAGGCTCATGCCCACCAGCAATCAGTACCACATACCACAGTACCAGGCATGTAATCCCAGCACTTGGGAGGCAGAGGCAGAAGGATTGCTGTGAGTTCGAGGCTGAGCTCAGGGACAGCCTGAATTATAAAGTGAGACCCTGTCTGAAAGAAAAAAAAAAAAAAACTGTTTTATGGTTAGTTAAGTAGGTAGGAATAAACAATGTAAAAATTTAGGTATGATACAGAAAGTTCTAAAATGAATGATGAATATTTGTGGTAAAGGTTTTGTTTTATGAAAAAAATTTAAAATTATGGTAATTATATAATGGAATTAGAAAATTTTTTGTGTTCTAAATAGAAATATGAAGATATATATAGTCTTAGTTTATCATTTTGATTTATGTATCATTTGTAGGAGTTCAGTAGGCAATTACTTTGATATCTTCTGCTAAGAAAGGTATGTTATTTAAAGGATAGAAAGTAACTATATTCCTTTTGCCATATCTGAAGTCAGCCATAAAAATTATTTTTCTACTTTTCTTCTAGTGAATTCATTTACTTAGTGTGGTTTTCTTTGACAGAATTCAAACAGATCTTTAGATAAATGTTAATGACTCACAGCATGTGCTCATTCCTTATGTTTTCCTTTATTTATTGTAAAATTCTAGCAACTGAAGCCACTTTTTTTGAAGGAAGTGGGTAGTCACTTTGATGATATTGTGACCAGTCTCATTGAAAAATCTGCCTCGTTAGACAATGGTGGGTGCGCGCTTACAACTTTTTCCATTCTTGAAGAAATGAAAAGCAACCACAGAACTAAGTAAGTATGTATATGGTTTGTCTCTTAATGTAAAAATCTACTGTAGTGTAGCTCAGGGTCAGAGTGTAGACTGCAGTAAAGCCTGAGTTTATATCCTGTCACTACTTTTTATTGGCTTTATGTTAAAGTGGAGAAGTGATTGAATTCCTTGAAGGGTGAGTTTTTTCTTCATGATGTGTGGATTATAGTAGTAATCATACATATATACCTCCTAGGAATACTGGCTAATAAAATAATCGAATCAATGGTTATTGAGTACTTTATATGAAACAGTGACCTTATGAGGTATTGTAACTTTCTATACATTACAAATTACTACTATATATATATATATATATTTTGAGACAGAGTCTCACTTTGTAGTTCAGGCTGGCCCTGAGCTCAGCCTCAAACTCACATCACAGCAATCCTCCGGCCTCTGCCTCCCAAGTGCTGGGATTACAGGCGTGAGCCACCACGCCCGGCACTGTGGTATGTGGTACTGATTGCTGCTGGGGTGAGTCTCCACACTCAGTATTGTATGTGGTTATCAGGGAATCAAACCCTGGTCCTTGCACTTGCAAGACAGGCACCGGAACCACTGAGCTAAATATCCGGCTCTACATTACAAATTATTAAATTGAATCATAAAGCACTTTAATGTTGTCCAAGATTATAGTGCAGATTTGATCCAGAATCTGGCTTTAAAGCCCTTGCTTTTAATAATATTATATGATTCCCTGTTATCACCTGTAGTATGTATTTTATAATAACTATATTTATAATATGTATTTATAATAACAGTGTACACTTGTTACATATTTTTCTGATTGGCTAGTTGAGAATGCAAAAGGAACGCTAGCAAAGGCTAATGTTTGCGTACTTGCCATTCTGGGATGTCCTCAGTTTTATGTCCTGTGGTCTCTGCTATCCTTACCTGTTCTAGAGAACAGTTTTGAGCAGCTCTCAGAAGTGCTGGTGTTACAAAGTCCTAAAGGAGATAAGGATGCTAGATGCTAAAATGTATAAGTATCTTCATCTATTAAGATGATTGGGAGTTGTGCAAGTCCATTGGCATTAGGAGGAGCATCATAAATACTGTGTGGCGTTTTGGAGAACAGCCTTAAATATGGATGCCTGAAGTACAGTATGGCTGGAGCATTCTCCCTGACTGCAAACTATCCATGAGTAGAACTATCAATGAGTAGAAAAGAGTGGTTGCCAACATGGAATTAGGGAATGCCTTTCCACAGGGGCTGAGTGTAGAGCCTTCTGAGTGGTGCTGCAGTTGGATTAGTCTGACCTCTCTTCCGCCTTAAACAGGTTTACTTGCATGTGCCTCAGAGCATTGTTCGTAAATGTCACCTACTAGCATGAGGTGCTGTCCAGATGTAGTTGGAAATCACACATAGGCCAGGTTTATGATAAGAAAGAAATACAGATAGAGCAGCTGAGTACAATACAGAGTCACACTACACAAAGCAGGCATTTACTTTTATAAGGCCCTTCCCTGGTCCCTGTGTATCCTGCTTCCTTATCTTGGGTACTTTTAGTTTCTTTGCTGCACCCACCACCCAGAAGTAAGGCTCCCCACTTGTCTCCTGTTAGGTGGCTACTTCGGGGCCTCAGTTGTACACCTGGTTCTGTACACCCAAGACTGACTGGATTTAAATCTGTCTCTGTAGCTTCTCCTCTGTTTTGGGCTTGAGCAAGTGATTTAACATGCTTTAAAGTCCTTTCTGCTTCATGCCTCAAATTGATAAAATAAATGTGCATAAAGCCCTAAGACAGTACAGGACCTTCAGCACAATGAGAAAATAGTTCGTGTTAGATGGTGGAATTAGTAATATTCTTTTCCTTGCCTGTGGAATTATGTTTCTTATAATAGTTGAAATACTTATATTTTGTTGTAATTTGTTGCTGTTCCTAGAGATATGAGAGCACCTCCAGAACAAGGAAAGATTTTTGTTTCAAGACGCTCTCTCTTGGAGTGAGTATTTTTTATTTTGTTATTAGTTTGAATTATATTTAAAAAGTTGACCTGATTCATAGAATCACTGCCTTAATCTATGAATATTTAGTGAGTTTATTCTGTATCCATATAAATCATTAGTTCTGATACTTCTTTTTGTATACGTGGTGTCTCTTGCTTTGTCTTCTTTTTTTTTTTTTGAGACAGGGTCTCGCTTTTGTAGTTCAGGCTGGCCCTGAGCTCAGCCTTGAACTCACAGCAATCCTCCTGTCTCTGCTTCCTGAGTACTAAGATTTATAGGCATGAACTACCATGCCTAGCATTGTGGTATGTGGTTCTGGGGATCAAACTCAGGACCTTGCACTTGCCAGGCTCAGATGCTAGAACCACTGAGCTAAATCCCAGCCCTGTAAAAGCATTTCTAAGTGGTTTAATTTTGTAAATGTATAGGGTGGTGGTTGGTTATCATCATCAACATATAGACTCAAACATGTCTACTTTAATATCCTGGAAATGAATTATATAGATAAATATATATAGATACATAGGTAGTCTTTTTACCCTTCTTAACATTTGAGATAGTTTCTACCTTCTAAATTTTAGTTTTGTTTTTTTATTGTTTTTTTTAATGAAACTGAGGATCAAACTCAGGACCCTTGTACTTGCAAGGCAGGCGTGGTGCCACTGAGTTAAATTCCTGGCCTGTGTTCTAAATTTTAACAAATGGTCTTGGCATAGTACAAAACTGTGTCCGGTGCATTTTCAGTATTGTGGACTATAGAATTATTTGTATCCATGCTGTTTTTTAGAAGGTTTGGAAAATTTGGTTGGAAAGAAAGGTTAATTTATGTATTGCAAATTTTTTTTTCTTTTTACTGTGGTCCTATCCTTTGATATCATTGGACTTCAGTTTGTACTTACTGTTTTCTTTGAGATGTTTTTGAAGGGGGATTAAGCATCTTTTAAACTGCTTTAAAGAAGAATATGTACCAAATGATGTTTTAAAATTAAATATAGATTGTTAATTTTATTTTGTTTGAACTACATTTACAGTGAGCTGTTTGAAGTGGACCACATCAGGACAATATATCACATGTTTATTGCCATTCTCATTATCTTTATCCTCAGCACACTTGTAGTAGATTACATTGATGAAGGAAGGTAAGACCACACAACAGATGATTAATTAGTCGATGCATGAAAAGTTGGAGATTTTCACTGAATTTTGTTAGAGTACTTTGTTTAAATTTGCTTCAGAAAATTCTAAAGTGACTAATTTGAGAATGATAAATTCTTCTTTCCTAAAAAGTATAAAGGGAAAGATATGCTTCATTACTCTTATAACAATTCTTTTTTTGAGTGGTGTCAGAGACTAAACTCAAGGACTTGCCCATATTGGGCAAGCACTGTACAACTGAGCTGCATCTTCTACCCAACAGTGCAGTAGAATATGATCAGTAGTTTCTAGGTAACTGTCCCAAATGGGAGAATTTTGTATATATGATTGATCAGTGCTTCTGCGCTATGCCTTTAACACTGTCACTTAAAATAAGTAGCTTACTAGAATTTTAAAGTAGAAAAAAAAGATGTTTCTTTTTCTTATAAAAAACATAACTTTAAAGTGAGTAGGATAATCATATTGAATTATATTCTTTCTTGAAAATTAAAATTTGAAATAATAATATATGAATAGGCTTTGGAGTTTATCTTCTTCTGAAAAAATCATCTTTTGATTGTTATTGAATACTTTTGTCATAGAATACTTTGCTATTTAAAAATATTAATGTGAGATTCTAGTATTTTAGAAGTTCAACACCTTGTTACCTTAGGTGTCTTAAGTTCAGAGCCGTATTAGGGCTCTTAGAAATTTAATGTTGAACCACATTGTGAAACAGTCATTAGAATCAAGTCTTTATCCAGTAGAAGTGTTATTACATCCATGACTGCAGAGTGTTAATATTATAGTTTTTCTTTGTTTCTAAAGTATTATTTTCTAATTTATTCTTGTACATTGTAGTATTTTTTAAAAATAAATTGAGTTTACTGGTACTTTTTGTTATACTTCTTAAGGATGAAAGATTGAAGTCTAAAGTTTTAAATTCCCTGAATTCAATGCATTTGAAAAACTTATCGCCCATTTTTTTTCTCTGCTTTTTCTTCCCAGGCTGGTGCTTGAATTTAATCTCCTGTCTTACGCTTTCGGAAAATTTACTGTTGTTATTTGGTCATGGTGTACCATGTTCTTGACTACACTTTTGGTTCCCTATTTCCTGTTTCAACGTTGGGCCACTGGCTACAGAAAGAGTTCTCATCCAGTTATCTCTTCTGTTGTCTGTGGATTGTTTTTCACGTTCTTCCAGCTTGGAATTCTCGGTGTGGGACCAATATATGTTGTATTAGCATATGCACTGCCACCAGCTTCCCGGTTCATAGTTATACTTGAACAGGTATGGTTTTGTGAGTTACTCAACACAACTTTGCTCTTAGTTAAAATAATAATAATAATAATGAGTATATATAACTAGTACTATTATTTTTAGCTGAATTTGGATATATTTTCATACATGGCTCCCTATCAATTAAAATATTAAACCAGATCATCTGATCCTTTACAGATTCATTCTAAGGCCAGGGTACTGCACCTGCCTTGCAAGGGCAGGTCCTGAGTTTGATCCCTGGTACCCCCCAAAAACCAATGCATTTGAGCTTCAGTGTTTGGGAAGTCTTCTGAATGAAGTAAATTATATTAAACTAACCAGGATGAATAAGAACTACGAAAACCACCCAGATTATAAAAATTTTTGTAATTAACTCTACTTTTGAAGTGTTAGGCTTCCTGTATTACTGTATAACTAATATCAGCTTAATAAGAGATTTATTTTGTTTAAATACCTTTCAGGATTCTCTAATTTATATTGGCTACTGTACGTTCAATTTGATGAATGGAAGGGACCTTTTCAGAAAACAGTTCTTGGTGGTGGTGGTGGTAGGGTCTCACTGTGTAGCTCAGGTTGGCTTGAACTCACAGTGTAGTCAAGGCTGGCCTCAAACTTACAGTAGTCTTCCTCACTCAGGCCCTATCCCCAGCAAACTTCTTATTTCTTAATTTATACTACATCTGTTATGGTGCCAAACAGGAACAGAATAACTCAAGTAGTCACATGTCCTGTTTTGAGGTTTTTTTGAAAATTGCATTATTTTATAACAGCAAATTTGAGTTGGTACTGTATACAAAATTAAGTAGTTCTTCTTTTGCTGATACAATTTTTGCTATTCTGAGGTTGCTTATAAGAGATAAGTTAATGATAGAAAATTTTTCTTTTTCTTTCCTTTTGTAGATTCGTTTAATGATGAAGGCCTATTCATTTGTCAGAGAGAATGTGCCAAGGGTGCTACATGCAGCTAAAGAGAAGTCAAGTATGTAATTTCTTTAATTTAAAGAATTATTATTATTATTATTATTTTTGAGACAGGGTCTTGCTTTGTAGTTCATACTGGCCCTGAAGTGATTGTGTATCCCAGGTGAGCCTGAAAGTCACAGCAGTCCTCTTGCCTCTGCCCCCCTAGTGCTGGGATTATAGGCACGAGCCATCATACCCGGCACTGTGGTATGTGGTTCTGATTGATGGTGAGTGTGAGTCACCAGGCCCAGCATTTTTGTGTGTCGTTACTGGGATCAAACCCCAGCCCTTGCTCTTGCAAGGCAGGTGCTGGAACCACTGAGCTAAATTTCCAGCCTAGTTTAAAGAATTATTGATAGAATAGTTCACCTGTGGAATATATATTGATTTGGAAGACTATCTTACTGATTACTGATTTTCCAGGATTCTTACCCTTTAAAAATTTTAATTTTTTGTACCCAGAATTATCCCTGGCCTTAGAAAAATGTTTTTAAAGTGTTTGTTTATATATTTTGATGATGGGGCCTTCCTGTGTTGCCCAGGCTGGTCTCGACTTGCAGTTCTCCTGCCTTAGCTCTTGAGTACCTAGGATTATAAGTATGTGGAATTACATGTATGTGGTTCTGCACTCAGCACTGATTATTCCTATTTTGTCCTTATACCTATTGAGAAATGGCATATTTGGCTCAGTGACCTAGCATCCACTGCTGATTGCTAAACTTATTACACCTGTACTTATTTATTCTTTGTAAATTGTTGCTTCATACATTAGTTACCTCAGTCACAGGAATAATTTAAAGAGATTGGTAATAGTGCAAAAAAAAAATTAAACAACATGAACTAAGACGTTATGTTTTTCTTTCCTATTCTGTACTTTGTTTTCCCCCTTTTAGCTTTGCTGAGAGAAATCAAATGCCTCTGATCTGATTTTTCTTTTCTAGGCACAGTTCCAATACCCACAGTCAACCAGTACTTATACTTCTTGTTTGCGCCTACACTTATCTACCGTGATAGTTATCCCAGGTAATGGCCCTGTGAAATACAACTGTGGTGTGAAACAGAGATATGGTGTGAGTGAGGGGGGAAGGGGTGGCAGGGACCCCTTCACACAGGGCAACTGAGAAAATACCATGTCTCTTCATTTTCTTTCTGCCATAAGAAGCTTCAAATGGTTATTCTAGCATTGTAATTTGATAAATAACCATTCTGGATAAAAGTAAATAATTGAATTATGTTGAACTGAACCCAGGATCACTGAGCTATATTGCCAGCCTGTAAGTGATATTCTGTATGAAAAAAATATTTATTGTGGGAGTATTTACTTAAGTTTGATTACGTACTTTAGAAAAATTTTGTCTCTTTTTAGAACTCCCACTATAAGATGGCGTTATGTGGCTATGCAGTTTGCACAGGTACTTTTGAAAGTTTATATTTTAATTGCTTAAGGTGACTAATTAATTGCCTAATTGGTGACTGACAGGGACTTATCAGAGTCTTCATCAATTATAAACAGATTATAATTTAATCTATTTCAGTTTTGGTAAATTTATGTCAACTGGGACCTTATAAATGTGGTGTCGAGACTATATAGATAGCAAATACTTTCTTTAACCTTTTAACAGTATATGTATGCTGGTTGTTTTTGTTATTGTTGCTTTTGAAACAGGGTCTCACTTTTTTGTAGTTCAGGCTGGCCCTGAGCTCACTAGCCCAGGCAAGCCTCGAACTTAGCAATCCTCCTGCTTCTGCTTGCCAAGTGCTGGAATTACAGGTGCGAGCCACCACAACCAGCTGCAATTTTAATAGATACAAAAATTATAGTGGAAACTAGGTTTGAGTAATACTTCTAAAGAATTATTTGCAATGTTATATAATAGGGTAAAATAGAATATGTGTAAACATTAATTTTAGGGCCACATATGTACTTTCATTTTCTGAGACAAGATCTCACTATGTAATTCATTTTGGCCTGGAGTTCATGGCAATCCTCCTGCCTCTGCCTCACAAGTGCTGGGATTATAGGTATGCACCACCAGGCCCAGCTGTACATTCTTTGAGAGGAAATATGACACTTTCCATTTGTACTTATCCAATTTTAATTACTATCTTTGTTATGTTGTAGGTTTTCGGTTGCCTTTTTTATGTGTACTACATCTTTGAAAGGCTGTGTGCACCACTGTTTGGGAATATCAAGCAGGAGCCTTTTAGTGCTCGTGTTCTGGTCCTGTGTGTGTTTAACTCCATCTTGCCAGGTACTGTGGGGATTTAATTTGATCATGTTATATTCAGAAGGAAAATAAAAAGCTATTGCCTATGACTATCTTTGGTTTTCTTGACTTTTTTCCTTTGTGTTTGTATCTTTACTTTTTATTTTTTCTGATTTTTCTTGGAGAATAACTATCCTCCCAGTTTCAAGCCAATCACTCACCTCCTGGCTTTCACTTAAGATTTCCTTTCTATCTGGTAGATGGTTTGTATTTATCCTTTATTTATTTATATAGAATGTTTGCAGTACATAATGATTACCTTCATTGTGAGGAATTGATATGTACACATCATGTATCTCAGTTCCTTTTTCTGTCGCTTCCCTTTTAGCTCATTTTTTTAAATAAATTTTTTTCCAGGATCAATTTATTTTATATCATGTTTATTCCAATAAACCCAGATTAACAGCCAGACTGGCAAGCCAAGAAAACATATAAAACACATAAGACAGTTATACTAAATCAAAGTGCCCTTTTAGATACCTTGGCCATGCTGCATTACAATAACATTTGTTCTCTACTTTTTCCTACTACTCTGTCTTTTATTTTGCACTTTATTTATATATTGGATTTCTCAAATAAAAGAAGACATGTTATATTTAATTTTATATATCTGATTGACTTCATTTAACATATGCTTTCAAGGTGTACCCATTTTCCTATAAATGACTTAAGTTTACCCTTTATTGCAAAATAGTACTTTCTTGTGTTATACCTTATTTTCTTTACCTATCCATCTGTTGGTAGACATACATTCTACTTCCAAGATTTAGCTACTATGAGTTGTGCTGCTAGTAAACATGAGTACCACTGTAATATTATCTCTTTAACTCTTTTGGGAAGATACTTGGAAGGAGGATAACTGGGTCAAATGGAATTTCTGATTTTAGATTTTTTTTTTTTTGAAACAAGGTCTTTATGTAGTTCAGACTGACCCTGAACTCAGACTGCGATCCCCCTGCCTCTGCCTCCTGAATGCGGGGTTAAGTGCTGGGATTAAAAGCATGTGCCTCCAATGCCCACCTAATTTTAGGTTTTTGAGGAAGCTCTACCTTGATTTAAATAATGCTTTTGCCAGTTTACACTCCCACTAACAATAGAGAAGGGTGGGCCAAGTATTTAGTTTAGTGGTTCCTTCTGCCTGGCAAGCTTAAGCACAAGGTCTGAGTTCATCCTGATACCACAAATCACAGTACCAGGTGTGGAGGCTCACACCTTTAACCCTAGCACTCAGGAGGCAGAGGCAAGAAGATTTCTGAGAGTTCAAGGCTCGCCTGGGATACATAGTGAGTTCAGGGCCAACCTGAACTACAAAGTGAGACCCTCTAGGGGCCGGGGATTTAGCTCAGTGGTTCCGGTGCCTGTCTTGCAAGCGCAAGGGCCTGGGTTCGAACCCTGGTAACCATATACCATACTGGGTGTGGAGACTCACATCCAGAAGCAGTCAGTACCACATACCACAGTACCGGGCCTTTTGGCTCAGGCCTGTAATCCCAGCACTTGGGAGGCAGAGGCAGGAGGATTGCTGTGATGTGAGTTTGAGGCTGGGCTCAGGGCCAGCCTGAACTACCAAGCGAGACCCTGTCTCAAAAAAACCTTTTAAAAAAAAAAAAGTGAGACCCTCTATCAAAAAGCTAAAAAAAACAAAACAAACAAACAAAAAAAACAATAGACAAGGGTTCCTTTTTCCTCTACAGCCTCACCAGCATTTGTTATTGGTTGATTTCTTGATAATAGCCACTATTTCTGGAGTAAGATGAAATCTCAGTGCTTTTATTTGAATAGCCAACAATATTGAACATTTTTCATGTATTTATTGGCTGTTTGTATTTCTTCATCTGAAAAGTCTATTCATTTCAGATACCCTTTCTTTGATTGGATTTTTAAATTTAGTAGAGAATCTAGTTTTTTTTTTTCTTCTTCTGTATATTCTACATATTAGTCATTTGCCCAAGATAAAGGCAAAATTGTTTTCCCATCCTGTAGATTATCACTTCACTCTGTTGATAGTTTCCTTTGCTATGCAGAAGCTTTTTAATTTGATATGATCCAGATTGTTAATTCTTGGTTCTCTCTCTCTCTCTCTCTCTCTTTCTTTCTCTTCTTTTTTTCATTTTTGTGGTACTAGGGATCAAACTCACAACTTGGAGCTTGTGAGACAGGCAACAGTAGCATCACTGAGCTAAATCCCTGTCCCAGATCTTGTTTTCCTTTTGTGGCATTAGGGATCAAATTCAGGACCTTGCGCTTGCAAGGCAGGCACGGTGCCATTGAGCTAAATTCCCAGCTTTGTTGTTACTATTTCTTATGTCACTGGAGTGTTTTGTTTTTTTGGTTTTTTTTGAGACAGGGTCTTGCTTTGTAGTTCAGGCTGGCCCTGAGCTCAGCCTCAAATTTACATCACAGCAATCCTCCTGCCTCTGCCTCCCGAGTGCTAGGATTACAGGCTTGAGCCACCATGCCCGGCACTGTGGTATGTGGTACTGGTTGCTGCTAAGCGTGAGTCTCCACGCCCAATATGGTATGTGGTTACCGGGGAATCGAACCCGGGCCCTTGCATTTGGAAGACAGGCGCCGGAACCACTGAGCTAATTCCCTGGCCCCAAGAAAGTGTTTGCTTACATATGTCTTGAAGAGTTTTGCCTATTTTGTCTTCTAGCACATTGTATTTGTTTTAATATTTAGATCTTGGATCCATTTTTATTTTGGTTTCATGTATGGTTAGAGATATGGGTCTGGGTTCCATCTTTTGTAGGTGGGTGGTCAGTTTTCCCAGCACCATTTATTTGTTATAGAGGCTTATCTTTTTACCAGTGATATTATTTGGCCCCCTTGTCAAATATAAGGTAGTTTAGTATGCCTAGAGTTGTTTCTTCATCCTCCATTTTTTTGCATTGATCCACAAGTCTTTTTTTTTTTCTTCCATAGCATGCTGTTTTCATCATGATAGCTTTGTACTACAACTTGAAGGGATTATGATGCTCCCTTGTTGTCCAGTATTACTTTTGCTCTTCTAGGTCTCTTCTAGTTCCACATGAATTTTAGGATTTCTTTCTTTAGTTCTGTGAGGAATGCTATTAGTATTTTGATTGAGATTGCATTAAATCTCTGTAACACTTTGGGAAGTATTGCCATTTTGACAATATTGGGGCTGCTTACCCAGGAATAGGGGATGTCTTCCCATTTTCTGATGTCCTCTTTGATCTCCTTTTTCAGAGATCTTTTTATTGATTTGATGCATTCGGCTTCCTAAATTTTTTAAAAATTTAATATATTTTATTTTATTCCATCTCCCTTCAGCCTCTCCCCTCACTATGTACAAAAGATGTGGTTCTATTTTTCCTTATATTTTCATTTTTTTCTTAGCCTGTCTTTTCTTCTTCCCATTCTCCCTTGTTCCTCTTTCCATTTGAACATTGTCATCCCATTTCCCAATATTGTTATACATTTTAGTCCTTACTTCCACTTTCATTTTCTCACACCAGAAAAACAAAATATATTTAAACATTTATGTCCCAATTTATTTCACTGAAGAGTGTAGTCTCAAGGTTCTTCCATTTAGCTATAAATGTCTGAAGCTCATTATTCTTTATGGAAGAGTAGTACTTCATTTAAAAAAAAAAAAAAGCACATCTTTCTCCATTCATAAATTGATGGGCATTTGGGCTGTTCCATGATTAGCTATTAGAAACAGTGCCACTATAAAAATGGGGTTATATATATCATTGTGGTACAATGCTTTTAATTTTTTCAGGAAGATACATAGGAATGGAATGGTTGGATTAAATGGGACCTCTAGTTTTAGTTGTTTGAGAAATCTCCACACTGATTTTCAGTGGAGAAGGGTTCCTTTTTCTTCACAGCCCCACCAGCATTTGTTATTGTTTGATTTCTTGATAGAAGCCATTCTTTCTGGAGTGAGACAGAATCTTATCACTGTTTTAATTTGCATTTCATGAATGACTAGTGATGCTGAACATTTTTATATATTTATTGTCTGTTTCTATTTCTTCATCTTAGAACTGCCTGTTCATTTCAGATACCTATTTTTGGATTGGGTCTTTAAATCTGGGGGAATCTGATTTATTTTAGTTCTTTATATATTCTAGATAATAGTCCTTTATCTGATGAATAGCTGGTAAAATTTTTTCTCACTCTTCACTCTGTTGGTGGTTTCTCTTGTTGTACAAAAGATATTGATTCTTTGTAGTACTTCCTATACAGTCTGAGTTTTGTTTAGGAAGTCTTCCCTACTCTTATGTCCTTAAGAGTTCTATCTATTCTCTCTTCCAGGTGATTTAGTGTTTCTGTTTTAATAATTAGATCTTTGATTCATTTCAATTTTAGGTTAGTGCACAGTGAAAGATGGGTCTACTGGTCTACTTCAATCTTTAGCATGCAGAAGCCAGTTTTCCCAATACAGTCTATTAAAGGAGCAATCTTTCTTCCAGTGAAGGTATTTGGCTCCTTTATCAGATTTAGGTGCTGAGTATGTCTGGAGTTGTTTCTGGATCTTCTAGTCTAGTCCATTAATCCTCAGATTATTCTTTTGCCAGTACCATGCTATTTTTTGTTTTATTTTATTTTGTTTAATCACAGTAACTTTGTAGTATAATTTAATGTCAGAGATTGTGATATCCCATGCCTTGCCTTTGTTGTCCATAATTGCCTTTCTGTTCTAGGTTTCTTCTGGTTCCAAATGAATTGTACGATTTTTTTTTTTTTTAATCTTGTGAGATATACTGTTGGGCTTTTGGTTGGGGTTACATTAAATCTGTGTAACAATTTTGGAAGTCTGGCCATTTTCACTATATTGGTTCTTCCTATCCAAGAACAAAGGGATGTCTTTCTGCTTTCTGATATCTGCTTTTTAGAATACTATAGTTTTCAGTGTAGCAGTCTTTTACTTCCTTCATTAGATTGATTCCTAGGTATTTCTTTCTTTCTTTCTTTTTTGGTTGCTATTGTGAAAAGGACTGTTTAATTTCTCAGTTTGTTATTCGGATATAGGAATGCTATTAATTTTTTAGTGTTAACTTCGTATCCAGTTACAACTCTTTGCTAGAATCTTATTAAGGATTTCTGTGTGTGTTTTTTTTTTTTAGGTTTTTTTTGAGACAGGGTTTCACTTTTGTGGTTCAGGCTGGCCCTGAGCTCAGCCTCAAACTCACATCACAGCAATCCTCCTGCCTCTGCCTCCCGAGTGCTGGGATTACAGGCATGAGCCACCACACCCGGCACTGTGGTATGTGGTACTGGTTGCTGCTGGGGTGAGTCTCCACACCCAGTATTGTATGTGGTTACCGGGGAATTGAACCCGGGTCCTTGCACTTGCAAGACAGGCACCGGAACCACTGAGCTAACTCCCCGGCCCTTCTGTGTGTTTTTTAAAGAGATTGTTCTGTAGTTTTGAGTTCTCTTTTGGTTGTGATCATTGGGGTTTTATAGGTCTGACTTATGTGTACATATTTCTGTCTATAGTTGGGACATTTTCTGCCATTATTTCTGTGAACGGGTTTTTTTTTTTTATCCACTTGTGTTGTCTTCAGTTTTACAGTTATTCCAGTTACTTTTAGATAAGCCTTCTTTTCATCATTTAGCAGCTTTTGTTCTACTTTTCATGTTCTCTTGTTGTTTTAAAACTGTTTTTGAGTAGATGGTCTTGAAGGCATCATTCTGAAATTCTGTCCTCTTCTTGTTCACTTCTGCTGCCCATACTTTCAATGTAGTTTTATTTTCCTGAATTTCTGATTGAAATCTTTTCTTGGACTCTGAATTCTTTGCTAACGTGTCATTTGTGCTTTATTTAGCTCACCTAGCTGTATATTACTGTCTTCCGAAAGCCTCTGGTTCATTTTGGTTATTAATTCTATTGTCTGTTTGATAATATCTTCTGTGATCCCTCTGAGAATCTCTTTACTAACTTTCAGTTATTCTTTCAAGTAAACTGGGTATGTGGCTTATGCTGTTCTCTCGCAGGATCCCCCTTTGATTGGACTTAATGGAGCTGGGAGTTTTGGGAGGTATTTTGTGGCCTTATCTTCTCATGTTTTCATTATTTCTGTTTTATTTTATGCTGAAGTTTGGGGATGCTTATCATGTGAAGACTTTGTTGCTTGTGAGAGATCTCCAGTTACACACATTTTACTGTTGTACTTTCTGTGTGGCTGACTATGGTCCTTTGCCTCAGCCCCAAGATCTGACCACCTTGGTTAATTTAGGAGGGAAAGACATGGTATAATTAGTCCAATAGGGAGTTTTCCGGGAATGTACTCTAGGATTGTTATTGTCACATAAGTAATCTAAATGTTGGTTTACAGAGAAATAGTAACAATTATACGATGCTGATAATATCAGGTAAATCAGCTACAGTAGTATTGTCCAGAGCAAACTGGATAAGAACAAGTTATGTATCACTCCTACCTGTACAGAAGCCACAAATATGGCATAAACATTTAAAAAATATAGGTATTGACTTATAGCTAACATGTATCAAATATGACTGCTGTATCTCTTCTAGTTATAGAAAAGAATTCAGCAGCAATTTTATACAGTTAAATGTCTAAAGATCTGAAAGATACAGGGTTTGGGAATGGGTAATACAAGAGGAAAAATTCAAAACCCTGAACTATATAAGAATAAGAAGAAAGAAGTGATAAAAAGGATCCTACTGGCATGTTGAGGAATAGAAGTAGTTAAATATAGAAGTTAAATATAGAAGAAAAAACTGATGAGAAATATAGGATAAAAAGAGGGAGAAAAATTCTATTGGGAGTAAAAATGATAGGAAAATGTTAAATGGAGAAATATTAAAAGGAAAGATAAAATTTAAAAAGTATAAAAAGATAAGAAGCAAGGAAGGACAAAAGAAAATTCTATAAACCCTGATACACTAGTGAAGAAAGTAAGAATGTAAAGAAGAAAAAGGAAAAAAACAGTAATATACTTACAAAAAAAAAGGAAAGAAGAAAAGAAATTTATGATTTTGACTGGTTTTCTTTAAAGATCTACAGTTTTGGGGCAGTGTCCACATTGAGATATGTCCCTGCCCACACTGGTAAAGAAGGCAGCCAAATCCCAGATCAATTTTGGATGTTATCAATTGTTACTGTGAGGGTCCCTGTACCACACCTTCAAATCCAGAGCAATTCAGGCTCACCATGGACTCTAGCTGTGGGTTGAGCTGTGTGTGCCCTTTAGCTAAGACCCCTCAGAGGTCTTTTTCCAGCCTGACCATAAACCCCCACACACCACCCCCATCCCCCCCCCCCCCCCCCCCCCCCCCCCCCCCCCCCCCCCCCCCCCCCCCGGCTGTCTCCTATGGCTGTCACCTGATTATTGTGGAAATGTAACACTGGGAGCCCAGAAGTTAAGGTGTCCTGTGGCTGCTCTGAGTCCTGGGTTTAAACAATGAACCCTTCCATGAAATGACATTCTACCAGGCACTGCCCCCTGGTAGATGGTGAGTGCTTGGACTAGCGGCACTTACTAGGTGTTGCCTGGCAAAGGATTCAAGTGGAAGCAGAATGCTGCACTCTGTGCAGCTCACAGCACCCACCCGTCCATTCCACCACCTTATTTCTCTCTGAAGCCCTCTCAAGTCCCCAGCTTCACTTTCTCTCTTCTAGACTTAGTTTCCTTTTCCCACAAGCCATGAGCTGGGAGCAGAGAGAAAGTGTAGACTGTTTCCCTTCCATTCTCCACATTCAGTTTCTCTGTTGGTTTTAATTTTTCTGTCAGATCCTTTCTGGTTCCTGGAGATCTACTTTCTCTCTTTTTCTTTCTTGAATTACTATTTTTCAGTATCTAAATTCCAAATCTCAGAGAAGCTGAGTTGTTGTTCCTGCCACTTTGTCATTTTCCTTCAGCCCCTTTATCTTTTCACTGTTCAGTTCACTATAATTTTTCTTTTAATCTTACCACTGAAATACCCTGTTAAAATCAGATTCTAAACTGAGCAGATGGTTTAGCCCATGACCAGTTTGACCTCCATGAAGCACAGGATGCTCTGATCACATTCTGAAATTTCACCTGCTGCTATTTCTTACCTCCTTCTGTCTTCCAGCCATACTCCTCCCACTACCATTACTGTTAGGCACTGAAGACTCACTCAGTGGCACACAAGACATACATAGTCCTTATTCTCTGGGAGCTCGCATTGTATTTCTTGGACTTAACTCTTCTTCTTTAATAATTAAATGTTGATGATGTTTTGATGTCACTCTTTCTCTTTTTCTTAGCTTTCTAGTAATTCTTTGGACTCCCTCACATAATAAATTCTATTTGTCCCTACAACGGGATATGTATTACATACTCAGATATCTTTCTCAATTAGCTGCGAATTTCTTGATCAAGGATTGTGTCTTAAAGCAAGTTATACTCTATCCTATGTTCTCTGGCACATAGTAGATGCTCTATAAATAGTTTTGAATAAATGAATGGAAGTGGTAGATATGTAAATGGATATTTCGTGTGTGTGTGTGTGTATGTGTGTGGTACTGCAGATCAAACTCAGACCTTTGTGTTTGTTAGGTAGGCGCAATACCACTTGACCTAAATCCCCAGCTACATGTATACTATATATAATTATATAATATATATAGTCAAAGAGCTTATGGACTTCATTTTACAGAGATGATATTTAACACTTGGCATTGAAAATTACGTAGGCATTTGGCTGCTATATAAGTGATAATGAGAACTTTTAGATAGTGGGATGATATCAAGGCATGAAGTATTTAGAATTAGAGAAGTCTAGTTAGAATGATGTTTATAACAGTGAGGGTAAAGTTATTGAACATAAAGTTAGAGCAAGATGTGTTAACCTTGTGAGCATTAATATTTGGCGCTGGACAATTCTTTGGATCCCTGTCATATATGTTGTAGGATGTTTACTAGCCTTCTGGCTTCTAAAACTTTCATACCATACCAGTGGTATGAAACCTCCACCTCAAGTGCATGATCACCAAAAATGACTCCAGAATTGCCAGAAGTTCCATAAAATGGAGAGGGAGCAAAATCTCCCAGGTTTTTTTTGATGGGTTTTGTTGGGTTTTTGTGTTTGTTTGTTTGTTTGAGACAATCTACTATGTAGTTCAGGCTGGACTTGGATTCACTGTGTAGCCTGGGCTGGCCTCAAACTTGTGATGATCCTCTTTCCTCTGTCTTCTGGGTTCTAGGACTACAGGTGTGTGTTCCAATGCCTGGCAGGTGCTAGATTTAAACATTTGGTTTAGAAAGATGTTATGGAGTCAGATTTTTAAGAGCTTTGGATATCAAGTTAAGCCTCATATTAAGGCATTTTTAAAAAACAGATTGGGTTTGGGCCGGGGAGTTAGCTCAGTGGTTCTGGCGCCTGTCTTGCAAGTGCAAGGGCCCGGGTTCGATTCCACGGTAACCACATAACAATACTGGGCGTGGAGACCCACACCCAGCAGCAACCAGTACCACATACCACAGTGCCGGGCGTGGTGGCTCACGCCTGTAATCCCAGCACTCGGGAGGCAGAGGCAGGAGGATTGTGATGTGAGTTTGAGGCTGAGCTCAGGGCCAGCCTGAACCACAAAGCGAGACCCTGTCTCAAAAAACCT
>PVIR01009191.1:0-54121 GCA_004026965.1 Petromus typicus | reverse complement strand
AAATTACCTGCAATGTATAATTACTTCTAAAATAAAAGCAACTGATAGAATGTCAGGAAAAGATCATTTGGAAGTGCTTTTAGCATACTGATTGTGTCCTTGTGTGATCATTTTGTCTTAGTCAGGTTTTATTTGTGGATTCCATCCCTAAGGTTTTGGGAGTAGTTTGCTTTATTCTCAGAATTTCAAACAGAATGCTGTAGATCTGCAAGAACTTTCTCCATTTTGTCTTTTTCTTCCTTTTAAAACTCTTGTTCTTTCTTCAGGGACTAAAGGTTTCATGAACATCGGTATGAGACACCCACCTCCAGCCTCACTCTGATCCTTTGTGTTTGTGTTGCATTCCTCTTTTCCTTTTTTTTTTTCCATAACCTTGTCATCATCTGTTATCTCTCTGTCTCTTTTTTATACTTAATGACTCTCTAATTGAATTCATTCATAATCAGTAACTCCATTGCTGGTTCTGTAGTTTTTGGATATTCTTCAACACTTATATTTTCAGCTGCAGAAGACAAATATTGCATCTCATATTTACAGTTTATAACTCTATAAACATTTAGGAACATTCAATAATCCATAAATGTTGTGGATTACATTACTAAGTCACTGCTTTAGTACTTATAAAATTTAAAGAAGTGCAAGAATTTTAAATTTTGTTAAAACAGGAGGCTAAATAAAAATTTGACACTGTAAGTATAGGTGAGTTCTGTTTGATGATTAGAAGAATTATTGATTTTAGCATAAAGAGGATGGAAAAAAAGTGCTCAAAGGGTTTAAGGAAAGGCATAGCATCACTTTCAAGAGCTCATTTTTTTATTCTAGATTTTTTATGGAGGAAAGCCCAATAAAAATCCAATTAACCTAATAGCACAACTCAGATGAGAGCTTGTGATGGATGGATTAGTTTCCTAGAACAGACTTTTTGAAAGATAGTGAGGAATGAATGATTTAGGATATATTTTGATATTGATTCAGGTGTATAGGAACATATTATAAAGATTGTCCAGTAGATTTTGTTAACAGTTTTATGATTCTATGCAAAGAAAAGAGGATACTAAAGATATTTCCAAACCCAAGCAATTAAATAAGGTAACTTTCACTGATAGATGTAAGTAAATATGCAAAAAGATAGATTTGGGGAGAAATATAATTTATTTCTATTATAGTAGGCTCAAAGTATTTTTTAAACAGGTAAGAGATCAATTTTAGATAAACCGGCTCATGCTAGAAGTAAAATCGGACTTGGTGCTGCAATCAACATAGAATTAGTAAATCAAAACTATTAGAATGGTTTATGTATATCTGCAGGTATGGTATATGTTTTATATATATAAATGCACCATCTATTAGTTTACTTATCTATATCATCGTTAGGGGAATTTAAAATCACAAGAGCTAGTTACGGGAGTGAGAATCCAAAAATGGATAGGCTTATAGAGGCTGAGTATTATCCATGAAATTAAATTTTTTAAACATGAAAGAGACTAGATTTAAGTACACAACTTACCTGCTATTATATTATAGCCTTCTGTCTCTTTCTCTGTTCCAAATTCCTGTGCCTTTCAGCCTTTCATAGTTTCACTGCTTACCTCACCTTTTCAGTGAAATTATATAGAAATATAACTGTATTAGTAGGTTCCTTTCAAAAAATAAAGAGAAAATAAAGAACATTTTATTCTCTCTCATTCTGAATTTAGTGCTAATATACTTCTATATAATAAAAATATTAAATGGGTACCATTGAATGTCCCTTTTATCATATATATTGTTGTTTATGTCATAATTATGGTTTTCATCTACTAAATAGCAAAATGGGGTCTTGTATGATTTGGTGCTACAAAGAATAGTTAATAAAGCCTCTAATATGTTTGGGATCAAAAATGTAACAGCAAGCTTCTGGAATATGAAAGGAAAGAGTATTACCCCTTGAAATTATCTGGGGATTTTAGAAATGCATTTTTATTACATTCTTTCTGGGGTTTCTAGATAGGAGGTACAAATTGTTTTAGTAAAATAAAAACTGGACTTGGAAGACAAATTGATTCAAGTTTGAGTCACTTCCACTCTGTGACCTTGGCAATAACAAGCGATGCTTGGATGAGGTAATGTTTAAGCTTTCTCCTAGTTTTAAAGGCCTATGAATTAAGCATTTATAATTTTTTTTTAATACAGGGTCTTACTTTATGGTTCAGGCTGGTCCTGAGCTCAGCCTCAAACTCACATCAGAGCAATCCTCCTGCCTCTGCATCCCAAGTGCTGGGATTACAGGTGTAGGTCACCCTGCCCAGCACTGAGGTATGTGATACTAATTGCTGCTGGGTGTGAGTCTCCACACCCAGTATTGTTATGTGGTTACTGGGGGTCAAACCCAGGCCCTTGCGCTTGCAAGACAGGCACCAGAACCACTAAGCTAAATCCCCGGCCCCCAAGCATTTCTAATTTTTAAACTGCAGAATATCATTTGATATTCTGTGCCACTCATTTTTGTGTCTTGGTGTGTGCACATGCATGAGTGTAGACAGTAAGTAGACATCTGTTGGTCAATCGTTTCTTTATTCTCCAATTTATTTTCAGTTTCAATATAAACAGTAAGGTGTCAATGTGCTCTACTGAATTCCAAATGAGATATTGATTTTTTTCTAAATTTCTAGGTGATACTTTTGTTCAGTACAGGTAAAACGTAATATTGCCAATATTTTAAGTCTATCTTCATATAATGCTTTATGTCCACTTATGAGCCAAAACAGAAGTATCACATGTCAATTGTGACATTCACATATCAACGTGACACATATCAAGTTTTGTGTTTTTGTTTTTCTTTGAAAAATTTTAGAAAATGTGTACTGTGGAAGGCAAGGGAAGAGGACCCAGCCAGAATTCTCCTGGCAAACTCTAGTCCCCCATGAGTCCCACAGCAAAAGGATTAACAAACAGCAAATAACAAGATTGAAACACTGAAAAAAAGGCTAAGTCAGGGCTTGACTATGCTACTCTGAGCAGCAGCAAGAGAAAGCAGCGGTCCCATACCCCAAACTCACCACACCTTTATTTGGTGCCATGCCTTCACACCCAAAATCTTAGCATGCATAAGGCAAGGAGGATATCACAATAATCCCTGTAGTTGAAGATAGCTGAGAGCAATGCAGATGTTAGCTAATAATCCTAGTGCAATAATCCTTGTAGAAGATCCTACAGGGTAGGGCAGATGTACATTGACAATCTTTATTCTATGTATCTGTAAGATGAAGAGGTATTTACAATGGACCTGTGTCAACTGTAACTGGTAGAGAATATTATCCATTGGCTTCACATCTGGACTGCAGTTCATCTTGACTATTATTCCACATGTACATAAGTATAACTTTAATTTTTCAGATACTTGTAATGTACCTCAAGTAATTCATTTTTTGGAGATATGATATACTTCAGAAATTATTCCTATTGCCAAAATAGTGATTATCTCAAATAAAAATATGAGAGAGAAATATGCTAAATCTTAAGTACATTTTATGTTAAAGAAACTTCTCTCACTCTCCCTCTGTCTCATGAACACATACAACACTTCTAGAAATGTCTTAAAATAATTGTCCTGTAAATGTGAAAATAGACAAGCAGGGTAATGGCATTTACAGAAATTATTACTATAGAAATGTACGAGCCTTCTTTCGAAGATATAATTTTGAGATATGTGCCGAGCTAGTCCTTAAGTCATAGGACAAGATGGATATGCTATCATCAATGGAAAGCTTTTTTCATTCTGCAAATACTGTTGACTATGTGAAGTTTTCACTACTTCTATGTCTTTTCATCACATATTCTTTTTTTTTTTTTTACTTGAGACAGGGTCTCACTTTGTAGTTCTGGCTGGCCCTGAGCTCAGCTTCAAACTCACATCACAGGAATCCTCCTGCCTCTGCTTCCCAAGTGCTGAGATTACAGGTGTGAGCACCACACAGGGCACCATGATATGTGGTGCTGATTGCTGCTGGGAATGAGTCTCCACACCCAGTATTGTATGTGGTTAATTGGGGATTGAATCAGGGCCCTTGCACTTGCAAGACAGGGGCCAAAACCACTGAATCTAATCCCTGGCCCCACATATTTATAATTTTGAACTCCAATGAAATGTACGTATTTGTGTATGTATGTTCCTAAATATAAACACAGCATTTTATGTGTCTCTTACCTTAGAACTGCTACTAGAGATGTACTTCATTTGATGTAGTTAATTTCAATTAGGCATTTTAACACTGATATTCCATTTTAGAATTAATTTTGAAGTTTAAAATATTGATTTGTTGTGAAAAATAATTTACAAAATATTGATTTGCTTATGTTTAAGCTTTATCAAAGCCAGTACACTAGAGAAAATATGATTATTGATAAAAAATATATAATACCACTAAAATTTATTGGAAGAAAATATAGATGATTTCCAACATGACCTTACCAAGTTTTAAATAAGCATGGAGAAATATATGAAATGTAAAATAAATGCATGTTTATTCTGAAACACTTTGTAAAATATCAGTAAAATTATCTACACTGTTGTAAAAAAAATAGAAGAGGGTATTTCTGTATTTCTCTTTCTTTTTCATTTAGTGGATAATATTTCTTATTACTCAGAGATTAGTTCTCTAATGATAGCCTGAAGCATATCTCAACATCATTATAGATAAAACTAAAATATTTTTCTCCTGTAAGTTCCCTACTTTTGAAATATTTCAGATAAAATTATTAATGTATACGTTTAAAAGGTGCTCCTTCTTGGCCAAGGATTTAGCTCAGTGGTTCTGGCCCCTGCCTTACAAGCAAAAGTGCTTGGATTTGATCACCAGTAATGACATTACCACATAAAGACATGGAGACTCATGCCCACCAGCAATCAGAACCACATACTACAGTGTAGGGTGTGGTGGCTCAAGCCTGTATGTAATCCAAGCAGTCCAGAGGCAGAGGCAGGAGGACTGCTGGGTTTCAAGCTGAGTTTATGACCCACCTGAACTACAAACCCATATCCTGTCTTAAAAAAACCTCGAACCAAACCAAGCCAAACAAACAAACAAAAATCAAAACATCATTTATAAACAAGAAAAATGATCATGGCTTCTTTCCTTTCAAAATTTTTGTCATATTTTATTTCCAGTCTCATAAATAAGCTACGGTATGGAATGTTATGATTTTTTCATGATGGTTAAACTTTCAATTTGTTCTTTTCCTCTCCTATATTGTTATATAAAAAGGCAAACTTGTATCCTAAAAAAAAATAAAATAAAAACAGTATTCTCTGGTCCAACACTAACCATAAAATTGTGTTCATAAGAGATTTAGGTCAAATTTCTTAGCATACATTCAAGATATCCCCAAATCTATCTTATTTGCAATTTTAATAGTACTAATATATTTACCTATATGTCATGAAAGAGATAATTAAAAAACAAATTGTAAGACTATTCTTCTAAATGAAACATTCTTTAATGCAAGCTTCCTAAAATGTCATGTTACATGTTCAAGTGTCTTTGAACATATAAATGAAGCCACAGATTTTAATCATAATTATTCAGATGAGTGTGTGCAATAAATCTCTTTGGCCCCTAAAAGTCCAAGGACGCTTCTAGGTCAAAGTATAGAGATACTGCTCAAAGATTATTCAGAGTGATTCAGAGTGCTGCAATAACTCAATCTCAGTTAGTTGATGGAGGGAATCCAATGCAAAGGAAGAGGGAAAAAACTTGAGTGTAGCCTACAAGAGCAAAAACTGGCCCCCAAGTCATAGCAAGAAAGAAAACAATGACTTAAGTCCTTTAATTACATAATATTTGTATTTGACCAAGAACTTTGCTATTTTAAATATATTTTTTCCCTAGAGAGTCCTTTAGAGGATGCATAGCTTTTGGTACACTGAGTTCAGCCTTGCCAAACCTATAGCATGGAAACCTGAGCTTATTTTGAGCTACAGAATTATGAGGTTAAAAGATAAAATTAATCATAAGCTGCCAAGATTATGGCATACTAGAAATAAAAGCTAACACAAAACCCAAGCTGAGAAACATTCAATTCATGTGTTTAGAAAATGAAATCTCTGTACATATTTTATTACAGCTGTAATTTTTCTAGTCTTCCAATAATCTGTAACTTCCTTCCTACAGATGTTCTTTGAGCCTGTAGTACTGCAAACTTCCTACTTCATGAACATTGGTTAAATTTTCCATATTCACTGCCTCTTCTCTCCTATGGCTTCTAGAATGTGAATTGCTACTTTTATGTTCTATACTAAGATACTTTGTTTAATTTTTTGCATACCTAAGAACCATGAAAAGGCAGAGGATACATTGTTCTTTCATATGTGCTCCTTCAAGTAACGCACCAGCTTCTTGTTCCTCTCACTTGATAACATCTCTCTTAGAAAAAAATGAAAAAAGAAGAATAGATGTAAGTACTGGAAACCACCAAGTTGTGACAAACCTTGGTCTTGTGAAAAGGCCGTGGGAGGTAACAAAAAATTCATGGTGGGGAATGAAAGTCAGAGTGACAGAGAGGGAGTTACTGAGACAAGAAGACATGGTCACCAGATGTGTGGATGAAGTAGCCATGTGGCGAAAAGAAGCATATTCTCTTATCTCAGGTGACAAACTATCACCAAAAGAATAACGAGTCAGCTGTCTGTGGAGGCTTCTTCCAAATTCCTAGGACTTCTTAATAAATTAAAATTGTCCGAACTGTTAAATTGCTGAAAACACAATTTGAAAGAAAAAAAAATCTGGCTATTAAATGTAAACTACCAGTTTTCTTACCCTGTTCTCTCAGCAACCACATATCTTGATCTTAGATTAGCCGAGGAATGTTAAAATGTGATACAAATTACATTTAGCAAAGTTTACTGAGGCAAAGAAAGAGTTTTGAATAAGGAAGAATTGTGAACACAGAGAAGTTCAGATAGGTTTTTGTTTTGTTTTCATCAGTGTAGCTAGTGATCCTACAGAACAGACACTGAGGGGAAAAAGAGAAATGTCCTGACTTTCCACAGAGAGTCCTGGCCTTTCTTCTACAAACTGTGATGAGGTGTTGGCCTGTGAAAGTCTGAACCGCAGCTTTTTGTTATGCTCATCTATTAGACTGTTGTTTGTTAAGCAGGAGCTAAAAAAAACAGGGAGAGCCCCAGGCTATGGATTGCCTATTAATTCAATTTAACAGCAGTCTGATTCTTGCCACACACACCCTCCCACCCCCAACTACATGTATTTATTTCAGCCCAACCGCAGGCAATCACAAAGGCTTCACCTGACAGCCTCGTAGGATATATCCACTTTCCTTACACCAGGTTTCTGCAGAGTCAGTGCGCTGTAGTTTCTGACAGGGATTTCTTTATTTTTTTTTTAGGTTTTTTGAGACAGGGTCTAGCTTTGTGGTTCAGGCTGGCCCTGAGCTCAGCTTCCAACTCACCTCACAGCAATCCTCCTGCCTCTGCCTCGCGAGTTCTGGGATTACAGGCGTGAGCCACCACGCCCGGCACTGTGGTATGTGGTACTGATTGCTGCTGGGGTGAGTCTCCACACCCAATATAGGTATGTGGTTACCAGGGATCGAACCCGAGTCCTTGAGCTTGCAAGACAGGCGCCGGAACCACTAAGCTAAGTCCCCGGCCCTCTGACAGGGATTTCAATCGAGGATTCTGCCCCGGCTGATCAGCTCTGTGCTTGTGCATATTTATCTCCAGTCCTGACTCTTCACATGAACTCAGAGGTCTTTTTACCTGGGGCCTCTTTCGAGCATCTCTATAAATACCTTCTAATGATCACTAATACCTGGAAGATGCTTTTCTTTTCACTCTGATCCCAGTACAATTCCACAGTCATCCTTCCCTCCAGTTTATAAAGCTCCGAAGTATTTTTGTAGGGGTTCTCTAACAGCGAGACTATCTGCGCCTCTCTGGGCAGATTCATCTCGCTTTGGGCCTGTGACATTTTCATGAGGAAGACGGAATTGCGGATTTCAAGCTTTTTCTCTCACGGCGGTATAAGATTGAAGGCTTGGCCATCACTTGCATTTTGGCTTGTTATGAAAATTGAGAGCTTAGAGCTCATACTTTTTTTCCAAATCAGCGGAGCCTGAGTCACCAGTTCAGGGTGACGTTAGCTGATTTTAGTAGTCAGGGTTTTCTCTGTCATCCACTGATATTTTATAAAATCCCAACATCTGAACCTTAGCTGTCAAAACAACCAAAGCTCACTTCTCATGCAGGTTACACTACCTTTCGTGGGTGTCCCAGCTGCTCTTTGTGAGCCCAGGAGAGCCATACTAAGAGGGCGGCTGCACTGCATACTACATGAGAAAAAGAGAGGGGAAAAAAAAAAAAAAAGAAAATACCCTGCCTTCAATTAAATACCAATTAATTGTTGTGCCCCAGAAATAGCACTCATCTTTTCTGCTTACACTAATTACTCTCTTATTCACAGGCCTCACTCAACCATAAAGGGGGCCCAGGAGTACAATCATATCATGTTTCTAATGTCAGGAAATATAACATATTTGTCAGGCAACACTTAAGACTATGCCTCTGAAAATCACATTAATAACAACGCCCATGCTCCTCACTCCCTCAGTGAATGCCTGTCGTCTGCTGTGATGGGGATTCAAGGTGTGGCTTCTGGGGTCTCACAGACTGTCCTTTGGTGAAATATGAAGCCCCAGTCCCAAAGCTACACCCTCCTGCATCTGGCTAGGCCTGTTGTTTTGTGGCAGCAGGAGCTTTCTCCTCATCTGTTTTATTTCAAGGACATATCAAGCAGGGGATTTTAATTGGCATGTCACTTTATTTGGTTTCCTTCCTTGCAGACCCAAGCAATGTGAGGAAATATTTTGGAGTCAACAAATTTACCTTATGCAGAAGAATTAATTTTTCTTTTTGCTAGGAAATTATTTTTAGAATGAATTATGAGAACTCATGTATCATTATGATACTTAGTTTGTAAAAATAGAAGCAGATATTTGGAATACACAAATGAGTTAATACAATCTGTATATGAAGAGAACTTAGAAATGGATAGTGCACTCTGAGACCAGCAAAAAATATTCCTGATAACGTTTTAAGATGGAAAACTTGCTGTGTTTCTTGTTTAGGAGGAATTAACTCAAAGTTATTTTGTTGTTGTTGTTCTATTCTTGATTGTGGTATAAAAATAAAAAAAGATCATTATCTATTGCCAATGTATACACATGTGGGAGAAAAATATTATGGAGCACAAATATATATATATATATATATATATATATATATATATATATGAATGATTAAAAATTCCTCTGCTGGATCAGCATTTGATTAGGCATTCATTAAGGTCAGAGATTGAAAAATAAAGTTGAAAATAAACAATCTGACCTAACGAAAGAATCCTTTAGAATGTCCTTTAGGGTTGTACCTCAGTGAGGGTTGTCACAGACTTATCAAGCTGGCAGAAATTGTCAGTGATCCTAGGAAAGAAAAATAGAATCAGAGCAACAAATATCAACTATTATTAAGGAATGTAATTTGCTCAAGGCCAGCTTTTACTGGCAAGTGCAAAGTTATTCCTCATTCATTTACGGTGTTCTAAAAAAAACTTATTTAGCACAACCTTCATTTTTCCTTTTCTCAAGGAGATGTGAGCCAAGAATTACTTCACACATGGTTTTCTGTATCGCTGAAAGAAAAGACCGCCATATTAGTTTTGGTGTGTCCTTTGACTTACTCACTATAAAACTTCTAGAGCCACAGTCAGTTCTCCCATGATGACAGTGGGTAATGGGCACATTTCCCCAGAAATGTCATCACAGTGAGTCAAACGCTAAATTAGAGCAATGCTATTTGGCTTGATGGAAGCAGAAGTCATTTTTCCATATATTACATGTCTTACAGAAGTACCCTTCTGGAGACTTCTCTGAAGGCAGCAAATACATTAATGTTTGAAAAAATCAGTCACATAATGAGAATGCTTATTGTTTTAAAAATAAGTATATTAGTATTTGTATGTCCTCAAGGTATATCCATTTGAGTATGAATGACTAAAATTTTTCATTCTTTATAGCACAGAAATATTAATAAATGAAATAAATAGGCCATAGATGTATAAATAATGTATCTTTGATATGAGAAACTGAAGAAGTAAATGAGTTTTAGAATGTATGATAGATATTGTAAAATAGAAAATATTTAAAAGGAAATAGGGGTACTTGTAAGTAATGTGGGAAAACAAAAAAATTGTGATGGTTATAAAAAAGGAAACAAAGCTCATGTATATAGGAAATGTGGGGTTGTAGGGTGCATGTAGAGGAATGGGAAAAAGTGAGAAGCAAGTCTTGTCATATACTGGTATGTACTGCGCATGTTGAAAGTGGTCATGATATGTATATAAAAAGTACCTGTTTCACAATAAAAATAAATACTAGTACAATAAAATATACAAATAAAAATAAGTATTTTCCACTTAAAACAATGTGAATACAATATTATTTATTTTTTAAAGTAAGAAAAAGTCAAATTATTTAACAAAAATGTTTCTTATATTGGACAGAATCTATGAATGACCCGAGGTAGGTCACTCTAAACTCGAGATTATTGTACAGCATTGATTTATGATGTAGTTATTGGGTTAGCAGAGGTGAAGGGTCACAGAATCCCTGTAATTTATGAAGGATTCTGAGGCCTACTGTCTTATTCATTCATAAATAATGGATTTTCAGATGAGATGGCAGTTAGTAGAGATCTTTTAATTTAAAGGTGAATAATTCTGTCTCTCCTCATAGTTCACATACTTTTAAAAATTATTTTCTCTGTTCATTGTTTTATTCTATAGCAGAAGAATCAATTTGTTTTTGCAGATATGTGTTGCAATAAAGCAAAATGCAGTTAACTGAAACAAAAGTGCTTAACTAACATCTACATAATAAACTCTGTCTGGCATGGGAACTTGGTTGAAAACTGTCACCTTTATCATTTTTGCTGGAATGCTTTAGTCACCTGCCAAAAATCATATGAAAAGAAAATAAACTACTTAAAATGTGAATATAGACCTGAAACTTTGTCTAGGTTTGTGGATAAGTAAGAAATATTTTAAAAATATTTTGTTGAAAACATTTATACTGTGGATTCTAGCAATGGGTTCCCTTGATGTTTATTTGAAAAGGAGAGTAAATTAAACACCAATACAAAATTCACCGATGTTTAGGTAGCCCAAGTACCAGCCACCCCACTGCTAAGATGAACTTTGTAAGGATGGAAAGAGATGGATGTTTGGTGTGATGTTTGGAGTATCCAGGATAAATGGAAATATGTTTTCTCCCATTGCTTGCTCTCTTCCTTGACTTTTTTTTTAATGTCTAGAACTTTTGTATTATTTTCTTATTTTTCTTAATCTCTTTTATTGTCATTACTTCCTGTTAAGTGAGATAATGAGTTTAGTATTATTAATGAGTTACTGAGTGAAATTTTAGTAAGTTTAATTCCCAAGATTCCCTGTATATTTAAGATAAAAAAAATCACTTACTCAAAAGAAGCAAATACAGAAAGCTGACAAAAGCTCATAAAAATTGTTATTTTTATTGTTATTTATGAATATTGATTTATTTTACTAGTGCATGTGTGTGAAGCATAGTGAATACATTCATTCTGAAGTTTGATACATGCACAGATCTCATTTTAATCATGTTTACTTATGTTTTGAAATACTCAATTATGAAATATTTATTCTTTAGTGTCTGACTTAATCTCAATTAATCAGCATTTAATAAACAGATATTGAAGATCATGAAGAATCTGATTGTGATCAGTTATTCTTAAATAAGTCAAATATTTTGATGCAAACACCAGTTATCCATGCAGACATTTTCATTACTGCTAAAGTGATGCTTACTACATACCATTTAACTTTTTTTTGAAATTTCTTTTCAGGTTGGCATAGTGAATAAAGATTACTAAAATATCATGTTAACTACCCATTAGATTCTTACCTAAATTGATGTTATTTACCCATGGTTAAAGAAATACACCTTAGTTAAAACCTAATGCAAGTATCAATTAAAATCTTCATCGCTAGATGGCACTCTAAATTTAGACTGTGATGTACGTTTCTTCTAAAAGACTACCTTCATAGAGTAGAATTACTTGTATGAAAAAAACAACTTCCTTTTGATATACAAATCTGAGATTCCTCCTTTGATTCACTAACTTTGACTAAAATATATACATTTATTTAAAGTTTTTTTTTTTTTTTTTCAAAAAAGACTAACTGCCAGTACAACAGGGTGAAAATTAATGAATGTGAAGAGAATTTGATGGTTATATAGAGTTGTTGCTCATTCTAATATTTTTGTTGTAATACATACTTTTAAAATATACTTTGTATATCAATAATAAAGACATTTTAATGGGTTTTTGTTTGTTTGTTTTTTGTTTTTTGAGACAGTACTCGCTTAGTACTTCAGGCTGGCCCTGAGCTCACTATGTACCCTAGGCAAGCCTGGAACTCACAGCGATACTCCTACCTCTGGCTCTCAAGTACTGGGATTACCGGCGTGAGCCACCGTGGACAGCACTGTGGTGTGTGGTACTGATTGCTGGTGGGTGTGAGTCACCATGCCCGGCCTTGAGGTGTGTGGTTACCGGCAATGAAGCCAGGTCCTTGCCCTTGCAAGGCAGGCTCTGGAACCACTGAGTTAAATCCCTAGCCCTAATGTGTTATTTTTCTTAATAAAAAATTACAGGTTTAATCTTCTTTAAAATAACTGCTTTGTTTCTTCCCTTTTATTCATAAATAAATATGGAAACAGCATGGATCCCACAAAAATTAATTCACTTTTACTCGATTATGCTTTTCATATTTCCAAATCAAACATAAATTGTATATAGGCTCCCTTAGATACAAAGGATAATTTGTATAACTTCTTTATTCGAGGTTTGAATTTCTTCAAATTCTTCATCTCTCTAAAGAAGATTTTTAGTTTCCTAAGAGACTAAGCATTTTCTTGTCTCCTTTCCTCTTGCTAGTGATGACATCCCACATGAAATAATAAAAATGACCCTTTGGAAATGTGATCCTGATTATTTGAAAGCATCAGGCCAAAGATCTTATCACCCCGCATAATTGAAACCATCAACTATCCTCTGTCCAGTGACCTCGGCTCAGATGGGAGGCTCGAGGGGGAGTGAGGTGGCCGAGCCTTGCATTCAGTGTCACGTAGACTGCATTAAGGAACACTTTTCACCAGGCTGATGCCACTGCTGGGGAAAAGCAGGTCTTTACGGACAGCCAACACTTAGAAAGACTGCAACAGAATCCAGCTTTTCCATGGATGAAAGTAATGTGCTTTGCTCTGATTCTACGTGAAGGTTGTGGCCCCAATTACTATGTGAAGATGGGCTACTCTGGACGATAGTGGCTTGGCTGGTGAGTATCAGTTTACCTATCCTGACTCCCCATTGAGGATTGACTTAATTATCCGGATCAGACACAAGGGAAAATAGCAATTTTATTTCTTGTCTCCATATCTGAAAATAAAAATATCCTTTGTACCAATGAAGGAAGGGGAGTAGAGTATAAAAAAAAAATCCCTTGACATTACATTAATAAGTACTTTATTTAGGATTCAACAAATATGCACCATAATATACATAGGAAATAAATAAAATATATTATTCTAAGAGCCACAAATTAGGAAATATAGAGTTCTGTCAGGAGATAAAAATGTAGGAGAGTTACCTAAAACAAACATAAATTTAACCACAAATTCTTCACAGGGATTAGATTGGAAATGGCAGATGTATAGCTGGAAGTTTCAGCCCATCAGAAATGTTTTTCCCATAGCCCAGGCACATCTGTCAAGAGAAAAAGACAGCTGGAATTAGCCAGCTTGGATTAGAATCCTGCTTTTTTTTTCTTGCTCACTCTGGAAGACTGGACAAATGATTTAATCTTTCTAAACCTACTCTGTCTCCTCCTAAAATGAGAAGAATTACAGCTAAACAATCCTGCTGTCATTTGCTGACTTGGCAGAAGATATAGAACTGGAGGGTCTGGAACCCAGGAGCAAACATTTGTTAATATCTATTAATTTCTTCTGGGACATCACTACCTCGTGTTATGATTTGTCCACATATCTTCTGTCCCAGCAACTATTCCAAGCATTGTAGGTTAATATGGTTTAAAATATAGCACAGATTTTCTTAAAAATAAACTTGAATCCTATTCAAAATACTTAAAATAACAGTATGTAACTATTTATTGCATTAATGTTCTCCTCATTCCAAAGGATATTTGAGGTAACTACATGTATTTTTAATTTTAAAATATATTTGGCCAATGTGTTTATAGTGATATTCTAGGTTCATTTATTATTATATTTAGCAAAATGTATCCAGATTACCAACTTTAGGCCATTATTTTTTAATCAAGCAAAGTTTTGCTTGATTAAAAATAAAAGGGTGCTTCAATGATTTAAAATATTATAGTATCTTTCTTCTTAGTACTGGATAGAAGAGACTATTGACTAGGCTCATGCTAATTTTTTAAAGATCTTATTTAAATCTTTATTGGTAAATTATGTATACACATCATCATCATATTCAATATTGAGAGTTTGTACCAGAATATGACATGACTTGATTCTCATTTTTTCCCCTTCCCAAAAGGAAACAAAGCATATTTAGGTACATGCTAATTTGATTCTACTTCCTTCTCACATGACCTTAAGCTTGCTAATCAAAACATTGGTTTACAGATGTGCAGTACCTATACAATCTGAGAAATTGTGACAAAGGACAATATTCAGGTTCCAAAACAGACTTTTCATAGTTTATCAACATCTCCAGTTGATAATCTCCAGGATTTTAATAGCATATCTATCTTCATTAAATCATAGGGGTCTGTAACCTGAAGAAATTATCCTCCCATTACTGGACTGCTCTGTTAACTTTTCATCATTTCCAAGGTCATAGAGAAGAGTACCTGTTCCTCAAAATGATTCATGCCAGATTTGCTATGGCTACCTTCTATCATGAGTAAAAATATGATCATTTGTAGTTGCATTTTCATAACAGTAAGTTGAAAAGCTGTTTTCCAAACACAAAGGAAAAAAGTTTCATAACTGATTTTCCATAAATGAGCTTGAGTATATTCTCTATCTGTACATATTACTTGGCTCCCTTACTCAACCAAATAGTCCTAACTAAACTTAAGAAAAATGATATGTCTGCTGTTCATTTGGAATCTCCTCTACTTCTGAATTCTGAAACATATATGAAATATAACCAAATAATTATAAAGGATGAAGTGGGTGATTTTTAAAAAATGATTCATTATTTTCTAGATTAATTGCTGCATTGGTCAGATTTTTTTTAACTGTGACATAATCAAAGAAACTCAGAATTTAAAGGAGGAAAGTATGAATTCGGTTTCGAATTTGGGAAGATTCAGCCCATGACTGGCGGATACAAAGTAGAGGCATGGCGGACGGGTATAACGCAGCAAAGAGGAGTTCATGAAAGACAGGAAGCCAAGCAGGGAAATAGCGCCAAAGAATATGAGGCTGAATGTATCAAAGGTCACGCTTCCTTTTCTACCTGTACGTGATCAGAGGTGTTTTATTAATTTCTGGGGGCCAATCAAACTGACAGCTTACCTTTTGTGTCACAACAGCTAGTTTTGCTTTAACTCTGAGGCCAAATAAATACATTCATATAACCATAAACAATTATATTTAACATAAAATGTCATTTCCAAATGAATATTCAGTGAGTCATATTTTAATACACTTCTCAATCCATATTTGCTGCCTACCTTCTGTGTAGCTTGTGAAAAAAAGCACTAATATTTTACATTAAGAAGAATATATAATATCCCGTTTTCATATAGAAAAGTGAGGCAAAAATTAAAATATTTATGAATAATTAATGATAGTCATTGTCCTGATCATTCTAATTCCTTTAGTACTGTGAAAGATTTGAATATCATCTCCACTTATTAAAAGAAAAAAAAAACAGAATTTAGGTGATTTTTTTATAAGCTTGAATTTTTTACAGAATTATCTGACTCCTCAAAATTTATTAATAATTATTGCCATAATGTTATCCATCAAGTGAAATAAAAGAAAATGTAATTTACTTAAAAAGGAAAAACATATACATCTTAAAATATTTGCTTCAGAATTTAAATCTAGAAAACATAAAACAAATATTTGTGATTGTTCAATAAACTTTAGCTCAGCATATATTAGATGGAAATTTTTGATAAAATTAGATGTATGAAATTATTAGGTAAATAAACTATGTACATGATTTTTATGAAGTCTCTGTGTGTGTTTTTCATTTGTCCAAGTATTTATTTCTTATCATGACTCAAGTTTCTAAACACTGGCTTATCCTTCTGCAAGCAGTGAACTAATCCTCCTACTTAGTTAATTTTGTGTTAGCACAATGAGGAGAAAGAAGAATAAATACATGGGTAATTCTGGCTAATATAATGTAATTAGCACAGTAAATCTTGACTAACTTACCTAAAATTACACAAGTTTTTCATATTTAATGCATCACAGTAGATTTGTCTTAAGGTTATATATTTATCTATGTATTTATTTTCTAGTAACAAGGACTGAACCCATATTCTTTTCACTGAGACATATACTCAAGCCTTTTAAATTGTATTTATTATTGTTTATAGTTTGAGATAGAGTTTTTCTAAGTAGCTTTTTACTCAGGGTGAGCTCTAATTTGTGATCTTCCTGCCCCAGCCTTTCAAACTGCTGAGATTACATGGATGCTCCACAATTCCCAACCTTTTGTACCTACAGCAGAATTAGAAGAAGATATATTATCTGATTTTTATTATTCACTTTATGATTGTTAAAGGAAGTACTAGTAAGAATTTTCTTTTATGGATGTACAGGTTGAGAGTAATCCTACTCTGTCCTTTTTTTCTTGACTTGTTTTGGAATTAAACATAATTCCAGATATATAAAATCAACTTGACACAGGACAGATTATATAATAGGAACAAAATCCAAATATAAATTTGAGAAAAATATTGAAATGTGATAATACATTATCACCTGCATGGTGCTTATATAATTTATTTCTTACAATTTTTGACAAATAAATAAGTAATAAAAATAGAATAAAAAGTTCTTTCTTAGTACACAAAGCCATTACTCTCCATCAAAAATTGATTTGATTTTCAAAAAATCACCTGATATTTTGGCATCGAGTGTAATCTAATATCTGAAATGACAATATTTCTAAACCATAATAAAGTTTTATTAGGATAAAATTATTTTCCACTGGATAAAATAGAATCCAGCATTTTAAAAATATAAAGTTCTGATAAGTTTAAAATATTTTGCCAAAAATATTGACACTAACAACATTGATACTGACTTTTCATTTCTAAGAACAATTTAAATATTAAATTATTGTTATAGAATCACATATGCAGAACATCAAGAAGACTTGTGCCAGCTCTACTGGCCCTACTAAATTGTTCTACTTCACCAAGACATATGCTCCAGTCAAACACACAGTGCGCTGTGAATTGCACATGCTGAAAGATTTAAAAAAAAAAAAGCAATGATTGAGAAGGAGAGAGAGAAAGAAAAAAAATAAAAGAGTGACATAGTGACATGGGAAACATTAGATTCACAACATGAAGCCCAGAATCTATACCAAAATATATCCTCTATTAATATGTGTTTTTCTGCTATTAACCAGTTACGAAGTGACTAAGTCTATTTATTAACTTATTTAGTAATCTCTGAATTTAGGAGTTTAATTTGATGAAAATAGAGGTTAATTTGTAGAAATAATCATGTAATTCTTAGACAGCATTTATTTATAATTGTCAAAAAGGATACAAAATGGTTTTAAGAAAATCATCTAAGAGAAACATAACTTATAGTAAATATGTCAAAATCTGAAGAAATTCAAGATTGAGTTAAATTACATTAACAGTAAAGTTCTAAAATGTTATGCCCTAATGAGATATACAAATACTGTTGTTTTATTTTAAATATGTAGCAGCTTTTAATTTAACTTATAATTTAAGATATAGAAGTCTTGACAGGCAAAGGCATACAGAAAAGATAAAAGCTAGAAGAGAATAGAGTAAAAACATTTAGTGTGGCTCATGAGCTAGTAAAAAACACCATTCAAAAAGCAAAACAGCTACAAAACTCTTGAACATCAATACTTGATTACAACTGTTCTTGGTGCTGTCATGTAGTAGAGAAGGAGATGGATTTAGTAAGATCATAACTGTGTTTATCCAAAAGGGCTGTATTGCTCAAGTCTCAAGTATTTTGGGCACTTTCCTGTTGTATATAATATGTACCAATAGCATCAATTTAAAAAGTAATAAAATCACCAACATTTCTTTTCTATCATTAAATATCTAATTAAATTTTTCCAAAGGTCTTATTAGAGTGGTATTTTATAAAATGTGAATCAGTATCTAAACAGAAACTACATTCTAAGATTGGTTAAATTCAAAGAGAATAAAGGGGTTAAGGGTAAGTGAAGAAGGGAAAGAAAAAAATCAGATGGTAAAAAAAAAATAAAAGGAAATAAAGGCTGTGTATAGAAGGGCAGAAGAGTGTGGGGAGAGTAGAGGAGTGGGAAAAAATGGTAACTAAGATGTGTCATACAGGGCTGGGCATTTAGCTCAGTGTTTCTGATGCCTGCATTGCAAGTGCAAGGACCCAGGTTTGATACCCTGTAATCACACACAACAATGCTGGGCATGGAGGCTCATGCCCACCAGTAATCAGAAACACACATCACAATGCCGGGCGTGGTGGCTCACACTTGTAATCCCCACACTTAGGAGGCAGAGGCAGGAGGATTGCTCTGAGTTGAGGTTAGCTCAGGACCAACCTGAACTACAAAAAAGTGAGAATCTGTCTCAAAAAAGATGTGCCATGCAGTGGTACAAATTCTCACTGCTAAATGTGATCATAATATATACAAAATATATCAATAAAATTAAATAAAAAAGAAAAAAATTTATCTTCTCGTCATGCATCTATATATATTTTCTAACTTTTTGTATTACAGAAGTCAGGAACAGAGTGATTTTAAGGGTACATTACAGTAAGGAAGCTATGAAATTGAATCTTTTTAGCCTAATGGTGCATACTACTGTAGTAATCATAGTACTATGTGAAGTAGATGACAGTGCTAACAGAAACACAGAGGAGAAATTAGGAAGAAAGAGTTATACATATGGTTATCAGGATGTTTTACATGTGATTACGTTAATATGTACATTTAAGGAAGAAAAGTGTAAAATTAAATGTAAGTGCAGAAATCATGAAATGAGTAAAAATTCCCAGTATGAAATTTGCTGATGTAAAAGAAATCTAATAACATATTGATAAGAATTCATACTAAAGCAAAAATTAGCATGAAAAACACTACTAATCCAAAGGACCACAATCTATACTCATTTTTTCAGTTTTTATCTCTGAACGATAGGTAACATTTGTGTATCCAGTGTTTGGTAATAATATAATTAAGAATGTTTCTCATTTGTATGCTTTTTATTACAAGTAGAATAAGAGAATTCACCAAATAGCAACAAAATGTGAACAAAGGGATATTATGTAGATTAAAAAAGCAATACTTACAATTTGAAAATCAGAGTGAGAAAGAGTGTTGCTCTGTCTGGCATGACCGGGAAAAGTGTCTGTCAAACAATTCAGCATGGGTGACGTTCGACATGTGTCCAAATTGGCAGAGAAAGTCATATGAATATTTGAGGGGAGCACAATGGATATATCATGGAGTCTGAGAAGTCAGATAATGAACAGTAAGCATCTACTGTGCCACTTTTCCATATTCCTAGAATGACTATGTGTTTGACATGAGGTATGATTTATTTGAGGGGTCTTGTTCCTTTGCCAACTCTATTTGTATGTGTATATGTGTTAAAATACTATTAAAAGTGGGCCATGGATTTAGCTCAGGGGTTCTTGCATCTGCCTGGCAAGCACAAGGACCTGAGTTCCATCCTTAGGACCACACACCACAATGCTGGGTGCAGTGATTCAAGCCTGTAATCCCAGCAGGAGGACTGCTGTGAGTTCCAGGCTTTCTTGGGCTATGTAGTGAGTAAAGTATTAAAAATGTTAAAATAAAAAGTTTTTCAGTAAAAAATGAAAGTTTTCATAAGAAGATATAGTCACTCATTTTTGTCAGAGCCAAGAAAAGGAACCTCATGAGAAAGCATAACAACATTTTCTATGTTGCTGCTGAGTGTCTCTCTTCCATAGAGCCTTGGAGCCCTGGAAAAGAGAGACATTAATTTCATTTTTAGTATAATAAACAGTAAAACCATCAATAAGGACACAAAGTCAAGAAAAGAACAATTAATTACATAAACTAGAAAAAAAGATTCACTTTTGGTATTTGCAAACTATGACTTCAAAAAAGTCTTACATAATTTTTTGATTCACAATTATTAAAAATAATTTATTGCCCCTAGGATTTAATAATTTTTAAAATGTCATGTATACCCAGAGAGGACTGTGAATAAATTTTATTTCACTTCATGTAGTATTATATCTATAAAAAGACGTAATTCAGAAAATACTCTCTTACAATAGAAAATGAAATGGGCTTTTATAAAGATTTAAATTTTAGGAATTAGTTCCCTAAATATTGCATTAAAATCCTATTCATTTATCACTTGTTTTTTCTCAATGCAGTATTTTGATAATGAGCTCTACATGGTCATAAAGGACATTCACAATCTATGCTTGATACTCTCTAAAATATATCAAAAATCAGCTTTTTATTATAAAATGAAATAAAAATAAAGAATGATTGCTTTAAACAACAGAAAGGTTTTTTTAATAGTCAAAAATAAGACACAGCTTCAAATGAGACCATTACATTGAGATCATGAGTAAAACATCAAGTGGGAAGAGTTATAAAGCAACTTCAGAAATGGGAGTGTGTCCTTGGACAAATCATCTTGACTTAAAAATATGAAACGCATCAAACACGTATACTTTCCACTTTGTTGAGATGACTCGTGAACTCCCTGAGCTACTCAAGGCATGCTGTTTGAAGTTAAAGACACTCATCTCTCCTAAAGTTACACAATGTGAAACCGGAAAAAACAAATTGATAAGAGTAACAGCAAGAAATGGAAACCCACCCTCCAGAATAAAGCAGTTTTCCTCATACCTAGTGAAAGCGAAAATCTATTAAATAATGCGATATTTTATTTGCATTACCATGCTACTGGATGTTATTCTGAGAGAATGACACTTTTCCTGATAATAGTAAATAATAGAAATGAGTTTTTCTAAGACATAATTATAACATTCAAAAGTATAAAGAAGTTAGCAGAAGATAATTAATGATTGATTAAAAGTCAGAAAGTTTCTGTGTTCAAAACAAAGTGGAAATTACATGTAAGAATAATTATACAGTAATTATTAGTAATGCAGACTAGTATATGTAATTATTTAGAATAAAAGCAGAAAGTTTGCCTATTCATTGAACTTTCTTTTCTATTTCTTGGAATTCATTTTCTTTCTTTCTTTCTTTCTTTCTTTCTTTCTTTCTTTCTTTCTTTCTTTCTTTCTTTCTTTTTTCTTTCTTCCTACCTACCTACTGGGAATTAAATACAGGGCTTTCAAACTGAACATTGCATTCTCAGTTCTTTTTAAATTTATTTTCTTTTTGAGACAAGATCTCACTAAATTGCCTATTTTACCAGTTGATGGTAAAATAAAAATAAAAATTTTGCCTCAGCTTTCAGGGTGCTGGAAATACAGGCATATGCCACCACATCTTAACAGATCTTGAAATATAGATGCTAGTATCTTTAGGAGAATGTAATATAAATGCTAATCCACTCAGAAAAATATATACGTATATGTACGTATATATTTTTTATATACGTATATATGTATATGGTCAGATAGAGGAAGAGTCACATTATAGCTATGCAGAAAAAAATCCATAAAAAAACACAGATAATTGAAAGAAAGAGAGAAATATATCCTGATGCCCAAATCAATCTGATATTAGAGACTTATAGATGGAACAAAATATAGACACAAAACTTGATAAAACAACGAACCAGGCACAGGGCTGTCGGTAGGGCTGCCACTTGTGCGAGGAGCAGGAAACACTATTCTGAGAATTTCCTTCCGAAGCTGATCAACTGTAACAGTGTAACTGAAGCCACGCAACATAGAATTGGAATATAATAAGGCTGCTCTTCTCCTTGCATTGTTCTACACAAAGACAGAGTACACATTAATAGACACATCAGGGTGTAAGGTTAATTGTACTAATTTAACCCGGATGTCATAACTTATAATTTCTTGGACAGTAACTGAGGGTAGTAACCATTACCATAGTCAGTACAAAAGCACTGGGTGAAGAATCAAATGGCAACTTCTTATCACTAATAAATTGGGAAGTGGAATTTTAGGACAAAAGGAGATCTAGAGTCAACTACACCTAGAAGACATCTCCTACAAACAGATATTTTGAAGGGAAACCTCAAAACTGCTAGTAAAACTATCAAACATAAGAAATGAAAAATCATCAATGAAAAAAACAAATTAAAATTTTAAAATATAGAAAATGACAAGACACAAAAGAAAATGCAACCCTAGGCCTCCAATCTATCCAGGAAAAGTCCAGGGAGCAATGAGATAGCAGTAATCGGAAATCACTCAGTTTTCTCAAATGTTAACAGCAGCAGGAAAAAAACGAACAAAAACAGATACATGAGGCTCTGGAGAAAATCAGATCAAAAATAATTTATCAGATGAAAAAGAAGATGATCAAAGTAAGGTAAAGCCTTGCTCAGTGAAAAGATACTAGACACAGATTATAAAATGGATAGAGGAGTTTAAGATAGGTATGAAAGCCATGAATTACCAACAGAAGAAAGGCATGAAATCTGTGTTACATATTTAAACAGATATACAAGAGATTAAAAAGTCCACTGAAATTACACGAAACCATTTTGACTAGGTGGGGACAAAACATCAGAAAGAGAAGACAATATTAATATTGGCAACCATGAAGAAAAAGATTTCTTAAGAATAACAAGACCATGAAAACCAATCCAACAGCTATAAGATAGAGTTAAAAAAAGAATAACGTAAGACTGATCAAAGTCAATGAGAAAGCAAGGGACAGTGCAAATGCCATTAAGAAAAAGTCCAGAAAAATAATGGCAGAAAATTTCTCCCAAACATGAATAAGAATCTGACATACAAATAAGTGAAACAGATTGAACACCTACTATATTAATTGAAAGGACAAATCAAGTAAGCACAAACATAATTGTAATGGCAATGTTAAAATCACACTGACACGCACAGATAAACTAGACAAAAATCAAGAAAGGAATATTGGAAATGAAGCAAATTGTGAACAAGAGGAGTCAGTACATGTCTTCAGAGTGTTCCATCCTCTGACATCAGAATATGCATTTTTCTCAGCTATGCATGGGTTGTTCTCCAAAACAGAACAAAAACTAACTCATAGAATATGCCTAAGTAAACGTAAAGGAATTGAAATGACCCCATGTATTATCAGGCCATAGTGCGAAGGAAATAGAAATCAATGACAAAACCCCCACAAACCTTCCTAAACACACAGAATTAAGTAGTACCCCCTTGAACAACCAGTGAGTCACCAGTGAAATTAAAGAAAAAATTAAACAGTATCCAAAATTAAATTGAATCCTGATACAACGTACTGACTGGAACCTACAGTGTACAATGAAAGTAGTCCTAAGAGGAAAATTTGAAGTGGATAACTTTCACATCAAGAAAAGAGTGAGCTAAAATAAAAAGCCTAATATTAAATCTTACAACTCTTCAAAAAGTACAAATAAAGCTCAAAGCTTGTATGAGAGAGTAAACCACAAACGTCATAGAAGAAGTTAATACAATGGAGACTAAGAAAACAATACAAAAATCAGTGACTCAAAGAGATGGTTCTTTGAAAGATTAAATAAATTGTTAAATTCTTAGAAGGGCTTATCAGCGGAAAGAGGAAAAGATTCAAATCCAGCCATTTGGGAATTAAAAAGATGAAGTGATAACAAATCCTTTAGAAATCCAGAAAAAAAAAATCAATATAAACTTCCAGAAACTTTATTCTAATAAGAAGGAAAACACAGAAATGATTAGATTTCTAGATATGCATGAATTACCAAAGCTTAATCAAGATGATATAAGATTGTAAATAACTCATTATCAGCCAATGAAATTGAAGATGTAATAAAACACTTATCGGGAAACAAAAGTCAGGTCTTAATGGATTCATTGCTAATTTCTGTCAGAAAAATTTAAAGAATTCAGTACCATGACCCTAAAACTTTTCAATGAAATTTTAAGGGAAGCAATACAAAAGGAAACTACATTAAATCATTCTAGAAAGCAAGAATTACACTGATATTGAAATCAGAGAAGGATCCAGCCAAAAAGGAGAACTTCAGGCCATTCTCCTAAGCAAACATAGTTACAGAAATCCTCAATTATATGAGTAAACAGAATACAGCAAATCATCAAGAAAATTGTATATCATAACCAAGTAGGATTCATCTCAAGGGTTCAGGGATGGTTCGACATACATAACTCAGTAATGTAATACACCATATCAAGAGAGTCAAAGGTCAGAATCACACGATCATCTCAAGACACACTGAAAAAGCATTTAACAAAGTCGAAAACCTTTTCATGATTAAAAACAAAAAGGAAAAAAAAAACTACAGGAAATTGTATTAGATTGTCTGTATCTTAATCTCGTAAAAGCTATCTAAGAAAAAGAAGAGCCATCGTCATTCTTCTTGGTTACAAAGAGAATGCTTTCACTCTAAAATCAGAAACAAGACAGAGATCTCCACTGTCACCACTTCTATTCAACATGATTCTGGAAATATTACCCACAGCAGTTAGGACAAAAGAAAGAAGTCCTAGGATGCAGCTCAGTGATGCCACGTGCCTGTCTTACAAGTACAAGGCCTATAATTTGATCACCAGTCCTGTAAAGTAAAAGAAATGAGGGTCAAAGCTTCAGCTCAAGGTTTCAGCACCTGACTCGTAAGTGCAAAGTCTTGAGTTTAATTCCTGGTATCAAAACAAATAAGTATCTGGTATGATAAACTGAAGGTATAAATGAAATATACAGTGTATGATCGATATAGGAAAATAGAAAATATTCAAAGGGAAAAGAGGGTAGGAGTAAGTAAAGAAGAGAAAAGTTATGATAAAAAATGAAGCAAAGTTTATGCATATAGGGATTGTAGGGTAGGTAAGGGAATTAAAAAAAATGAGAATTAAATTGTGCCATGTACTGGTACAAATTCTCAATGTTAAGTGTGATTCACGATGTGTACATACACTGACCAATAATATCAATTTAAAATGAATAAATAAAAATAAAAGAAATGAAATGGGTGTAAGAAAAGAAGAAATTAAATCATTATTCTTTGCAGATAACTTTACTACGATTTTTCTTGAGTTTGTGTATCTTTGCATTAAAAAGATTCCACATTGTAAAGATGGAATTAAAAGTTTGTAAAGACAAATTTAAAGTTATTTTCTGTGAAAGAATTTTAAAATGAGATGTGCTATTTCAAGAGCTTGCAAAGTTCACTTAAAATACATTTTTAAAAATTGTCTATATGCTTGCATGTATTCAAGTATCTTTCTTCTGTGTCCCTCAGTGGTTCATCAGTTAGTGTTTCATAAAGCGACATAAAGAAAATCAGATTATTAAAACAAAGCTTAATGTAACTCTTCACATGAAATTTTAAAAAGTATTTTTTTCTGATGTTAATACTGAAAAATAAGTCCATATAATTAGCCTCAGTTTGAAAATTTTGTTCACAATCCTTACACAGCTATCTAAGAAACCTTATATTTGATATTTAAAATTGTTCGTACTACATACAGAAAATTATTTGCCAACTTCGATTTGAAAGTCAGAACTTTTGGCACTGGATTGAAATGGTGAATTCTGCTTAGTCACTAATGCATTAATGGAATTGATTCCCAAAGTTCAAGGCTATCTCAAAAAGTACACATGACTTAAGGTAATAGTATAAAAGATTAGCTTAAAAAATGAGGTTTAATTTCAGCCTCTGGCTGGGGAGGAACAAAGTCATATGAGAATTCTTATTAAGGACTCATGTTTGTTTTTTGAAGAACAACTTAACACAATGTTTGAGATTCTTTACTGAGTATTAAGCATCTAATTTTCCAGATTATATTATTAATACTAGAACAGGTTAGTATTATTTATGTTATGATATTTTACTGATTTTATTATAACAAAAGAAAATGTGAAATATGCACAAATGTATAATTATGTGAGAAAAAGAATAAATATAAACAATACTTATTAGTATACAACATTAAATCTTTAAAGATATAAATTTATAAAACTCAAATAAATTGCTATGAATTAAGTACATCCACACATAATTCAAAGTTGAATCATTAATCCTCGATGGGGTGGTAAATACAGATAATTAAGTTTAGATAAATTCACAAAGATGGAGCTTCTGGACGAAGTCAGTGCCCTTATCAAAAGACATTATTTTCTTCTTGTCTTCTTTTTCTCCATTATATGAAGACACACAATGATGGGCTATTTGCAAAGTATGAAAAAGCTCCTCATCAACAATGAATTATCTGATACATTGATTTATATTTCCTAGAATGCAGAACTACAAAAAATACTTTATCATTGTTTTAAAATCCATAGTATGCCACTACATTATAGGAGCTTGCATTGGCTTTCCCAAAATACACCATGGGCCAAAATACACCACAAATATAGAAGGATAGGTTTATTTTGTTTCACAGTTTTCAGAGGCTTCTGTATGTGGTTGGTTGGCTCCAGGGCAGAAGTAGCATGATGAATCACATGGCATTTGAAAGCTGCTCAACACGTGGCAGTGAAGAAACATAAAGAAAAGAAAGACCATGATTTAAGAATACAACCTTCCAGTCCATGTTAGCAATAATCCACCACCAAACCAGGTCTCATCTCCTCCTGGTGGCACATAAAAATATCAATGGATTAATCCAGTGATAAGTACAGCACCCTCAGGGTCCACTCAGTTCCTAACAGCTCCACTTTTACTCATGAAACCTTTGCTGAAAATTTTATATCTAAACCAAAACACAACCAAAACCAACCATAAAAGTTTTTCAGGAAAGCACTGTTTTCTGTCTGGGGAAGATGTAGGAAACAAGAATTTCTACTCCTAATTATAAATGATTTAAAACTTAATAATTTAGATAGATACATTGTTTTAATCTATTCACTCACCAAATTACAATAATGAAAAATAAGGGAATTGTGAAATGGGAAAATGCAGCAAAAAAATCACTAGGTATAAGAGACAAGCAGAAAAAAATAACACCATAAACAAAATACTACAAATGTGATAAGTGCACAAATAGTGACTCATTTATCAGGCAAGAGAAAGCTCAGATTTAAGGTGACTTTGAAAAATATAGAAAGAAACAGTTCTCCATGACAGTATTCCTAACACTGATAGCATCATAATGTGTGCATATTTGCAGCCAAAAATACTCTCTTTATCTCTCTAGGGTGGAGGTTATATTTTCTGGTGACACCAAATTATTGAAACCAGTAAATGCAACTGATGGCACAGCGACACCTGAAAACAAGAAGATTGATGGAAATTTACACGTTGGACATTGAGAGGGCCAAGCCTTTGTGTACTGAGCTCCTGCTAAAAGGATTAAACATGCCCATCCTCATCCACAGGAAGACAAAGGATTAATCCATTCACTCCGAGAAATTAATCAGGGATAATGAATCACAGCTATCTTTAGTCATGAGCCCAGCTGGAAGAATGTATAAAAATGTTTGCCTCCAACCTATACTCAAACTTCCAGATATGTGCAATTTTTCATTCTCCATTATGGTCAAGAAGAAACAATTATCAGACAGAAGAATAAAACCTTCAAGACTCATTAATAAAATGAAGGAATATAAGGAATCAAGTATGGATCAGTAAAGATCTTAAAAATACTGGTGTTAATATCTTCAAAGTAGAACAGAGAGTCTGTATAAAACATTTAGAAAACTGTTTAGTAAAGAGACATCAAAAATGCTTCATATGTGATTCACAATCCGATGGTAATGATGACAAATTTTTAATAACATTGTCATGATCATTTTAAAAATCTAGGAATATAATTTAATATATATGTATTGGATCAGGATTTCTCCATCTCCAGCATATCTATAGTTAGGATATCTATACAAGGAATATCTGACAGTGTTTTTTTTGCATCAAAATATGAAGAGACTAATCTACAGGTAAAATGTCTTGGATAAAATCACACAAAGGAGACATACCCAGTACAAAAACTTTGAAGATTTAATACATGAATCCTGTTGGGGGTGAAAGAAGAAGGAAGTGTGTTTGAAACAATGAAAACGGAGAATGAATAAATTTTCGATCAGAAAATGTGGAATAAAAGAAGGGGATCTTCTCAACACTGACCATAATGAAGATTTTAAGTAAACATTGATGGAAATGGAAACCAAAAGAAATATTAAGATATTTTAGAAATTATTTTTGGTACTTAATATGGTAAGTACATAGTCAAGAAGGTCAATTAAGATTATACTGTAAGGAGATAGACAACAAAACAAAACAAAACAAAACAATGATGGCTTAAACTGAATAGCACCAAGGGAGTAATAAGGAACAGGAAATTGTGGCTAAGGTGCAGGTAAACTTTGCAAAAAGTGTTGATAACTAAACGTAGAATATGAAAACAAGAATAATTTCAAGGGTTATGCCAAGATTTTTAGAATAAGCAACTTAAATAACAGAATTGGCTTTAGTAGAATAAAAAAGATTTCTGCAGCCTATGCCTGTTCAGGATGTGCACTGAAGAAATGGTCTGTACCAAATACCTGATTAGCATGAAGAAGAAATGTCAAGAAAATCACTTGTGTGTAAGTTTGAAATCTAGAGGGAAAGTTTTGATTCTCAACACATACTTGGGACTCATTTACATATGCAAGATATATAATCAGAGAAATATATACAAGGAACATTCAAAAATTACAGTGGATGTTTAAGTTGTCTTTTTAAAAAATCTTAGTACAATAAAAAATAACACATTGTTGATAATTATCGGCTAAGTACATTTTAAACAAGGTGACAGTGATTAAAAGTAAGTTGTCACTTATTTGGATTAAATGTAATTTTATAGGGCATATAGTAGAGGGATTAAAATCCAGTAAACAAAACCTAGCAGTAATTAGAGAGAGGAGAAATATCTCATTGAAAGACAGACCAGCTAAAAGATGTATAAAAAAAGAGACTGTCATACAAATGACAAAATAAAATTTCCAGAAAAACAACGTAATACATTGAAAGGGAAAGTGACATTAGAACAATTTTAAGTTAGATTAAAGAAAGCACAGTGTCTCTGAGACCCAGGACAATGGTTGAGTATGAAAGGGGAATAGGGACAACAAAATGAAATACAATATTGATGAGGATGTATTTATACATGGAATGATGTTTAAGGCGCATAAAGCACTGACAGACAGCACAACATAGTCAAGAATGTTTTTTAGTATGCAAGAGTGAAAACTATGTGATAAAAATTCTGGTTGCCAGAGGCAATAGTGAAAGTAGGTTAGTGATGGTTTTCCTTTCAGTGTTCTGATTATTTTATTGAGATGTGAATTGTTCTGATTATCACCTAAAGCTAGGATGGGGAAATTTACAAAAATCATGAAAGGAATGTGTAAAGGAGTCATAAAGGAAAATTAAGACTTTCCTGGATATTTCAATACTAAAATATTGTCCATAATTACCCACTTTATCAGAAATGTGCTCCACTAGAAGAAGATAATTAAACAAGCAAAGGAATGGAAAGATCAGAAAGAGGTGAGAGACAGAGGATCTCAGATTGTCCTTCCACAGCAGGCTGAGTGAGGTAGGACAAGACATCCCCAAGAGGGAAGTTAAAACAAATTAAAACTTATAAGGTTTTAGTCACTCAATGCATTAAAATGTTTTAATAGATGGCATCGCTTCTTTCAGAGAGTTGAATAGAAAATCACTAACAAATAATCAGAAACTGACAAATCCACATGTATGATTTTATCCATTAAACTATTTTGTTGAAGAAAAGAGAGTGAATCAGTAGAACATAGTTTAACTACTAATTATATTTATATTTTATATACTTCAAATGTGGTAAATTATAGTTATGATTTACTTCTCAGTATTATTATAAAAAGAAAAATCATTAATTCTCATGTTGCTAGTCAACAAATATTGCAACTTCTAAAAATTCAAGAAAATACCTGTTATATGAAATGCCAATAAAATGTAATTAAATTGAGAAATGAAAGAAAACTTACAGATAAAGGGTGAAAATTTCCAGTAGATGTAAGAATCAATGGGTATGAATTTGAGATATATTTTTCAAAACTAGTTGATTTTTATTTTCCTGGGTTTTTTGTTTGTTTGTTTGTTTTCTTTTTTTGTGTGATATTGGGTCTCACTATGACATTTAATCATTATGTAATCCACCTTGGCTTCAGACTCATTACTATTAAAGAAACAAACAAACAAAAATGCCCGAATGCTGCAGTTATAAGTGTGTGCCTACTCACCTGGACAAACTTGCTGGAATTTAATAATTAAACAAGAATAATTTGATTTTAAAATAAACATTTATAATTGATATGAAGTCATTATACAAATTCAAAGTTTGTTTACTTACACCAATCCTGATTTTCCAAAGGACTCTTATCTCTCATATTTGTTCAATATTTACATTTTTTCTACTTAAAATTTTAAACTACTATTGATATAAATGTAATTGTTTTAATCATTTCTTAATTAAATTTCACTATTCAATGCAAAATCTCTTTCATTTCATTGTTCAAAAAAAAATTATTAGTACATGTTTGCAGCACATAATGATCATGTACACAACACACCTTAAGTCTTTTTCTTATATACTTCTCCTTGCTCTCTCCTCATTCACTTCGGCTCTTGGTCTGCTTTCCTTCCACAAAAGATTAATATTATTTCCCAATTTCTTATTATCTGTCTTGTATTCTTCTCTTCAGTTATATTTTAATCTACTCATATGATAAAAAAACTATATAACATTTAAGTTTTTGAGTGTTATGCATCTCATTTAACATTACAGTGTCAAATTGGATTCATTTTCCTAAAGATGACATGTGTACCGTCTTTTGTTTTTATGCTTCTAAACGCCCGAGTGCTGCAATTATAAGTGTGTGCTTAAGTACTCTTCTAGTTAATGGAAATATATATTGTTCATTCCTGGGACAAATTCCTTCCTAAGCTTGAACCATCCTAATATCTAGTTATAATAAATTTTAAAAAACTATAGGTATTTTAATAATCAATATGCTGTTAATATTATTAGCATTCTATTTTTATGTGATAAAATTTATCTAGTTATAATTAGTTTTCTTCTAGATTTTTCACAATATGAGAATATCTACCCACAACCACTGATATTGTATAACAATCTCTTCTGAGGCATGAAGCTTAAAGATTCTCTTCTACAAAAAAGTCAAAAATTATCTTGATCCATGTATGATTTAGCACAATGATGAGAAAAAAGAAAGCAATACCATAAAATCATTTTTCATAATACAGGAGAATATTTTAGTACATTACTTAGTGCTATGTTTTCATCATCTTCTAGAAAACAAATTAAGAAAAATGATTCCTTAAATGCTGGGAGCAATTCTATGTAATTTTTGGGAAAATAATTTCACAATTGAAAGTATAAATAGGCTTAGTTTTCTTACCTATGAGCCAATTATGGCATGTCCAGACATCTGGACATAACTGTCCTCATCTCCCATCACAGCAAAGACCCAATAGTCCTTCTATGCTGTGATGCCCCAGGCCAGGTCCCTACCAGCTGAAGACACCCTAGCACCCTCCTCTGCATAATTCTTTATTGTTCTAGGACTATTGCCAGAATTCACCATACTCCCTGAGTCATCTGTTACATTTCATTATTGCAGATACGTGGAAGAAAGGTTTCCCAGCGTTACAAATTTTCTGGTCCTCCTTCTGTCCCTCTTAGACAGGTTTCTTTCTTAGTAAACTTTTCCTACACTTACCTGTGTTGTTCCTAGAATTCATTCTTCAGCTTTAGAGAACACAAACTCACATTTCAGTCATCTGTCAGATTGTGAGATATAATATTTCCTCTTTTGGGGGATTATTTGCTGTTCTGCATCATTATTTCTTAGGGGATATTTATGGAACAAAGTGACAAGGTAAAGGAAGTTCAGAGTGGGACAAAACTAGGGTAACTCAGGAACATTGCAAATAGTCACTTAGGTAATATAGATTAAAAGGAAATCAAATGGTAAAGCAAATCACATAATGAACATATAATAATTTTCAATCCAGGATCTTTCCTGGCAAGGATAATTTAAAACCTGCCCCCACGCCCCCGCCAAGTGATTGACACCTACTTAGAATAATAATCACTGCATTTTTTTGCATGAGTGTGGTAATTTCTCTCCTTTTGCAATGTTGACTTTCACTGAATGACTCTTGATTGTCCTCCAGGTTGTCTCCTTGACTGTCCTTCATGTTGGCTCCTTGGTTGTCCTCCATGTGGGGCCTTTTGAGGGCCAGCCTAATCTAACTTCCTACAAGTTATCTAATTAACTTACCTACCTACAACACGCCCCCACACACTGAAGAAGTACCCTAACTGCTTTCAGGCCCCAAGGGACAAAGTTGTTCAGGCTACTTTCAGCTGAAGAGGGTTTTTGTAATTGGAGTCAGAGTTACTGCACAGGTACTACACAGACCTCTAAAGGTCCTGGATAGGCTACTGGCATCTTTATCTTGAGTAGACATAGAGCTTCAAATCTGTTCTCAGTCATGTCTTTCAACCTCAATTTCCTCCTTTTCTGATAGAAAGGTGGCAGGATTTGAGGAGGAACATGTCATTATTTGAACAGCTGGCCTTTATAGGAGCAGTGCCTGGTGTTTAAGAAGCCAGTCATCTGACAGCCATGAGCTCCCTTTGGATGAAAGAAGTCCTGCCACATTGTGAGGTGTGTATATAATGAGATCTTTGCCTAAAGTCAGCATGGATCCCTTTGGCATAAAGAGCTACTGCAGCTGCAGCTGTGAGGTATGTAGGCCACCCCTGGGTACAAGGCCTAACTCTTGGCTTAGGTACCCCATGGTCTGTGGAGCCAGTTCTCTAGCCTGGTAAGCAATCCCGAGGCCAGTTTTCACCTTTCATCAATATGCAAACTAAACCTGTGTTCTATCAGCAAACTCAGTGTTGGCGTACTGAAAAGTACTTGTTTGAACATCTGCAAAGAAACTTGGGAATCAGGTTCCCAGGCTAAAATATGAGTGCCTGTCTCTTGGGCTTCCTTTATAAGCTGACAAAAGTCAAATGATTTCACCATAAGCTGCTATCCAAAGGTGAGAGATGCTCATAAACAGGAGACAAGAACTTAACTGCAAAGGTTCTAGTAACTTCCCCTTTCTCTGTTCTCTACACTTACCTGTATACATATTAATTTAATATTTACCTGTAACCATATTAATTCAATAACAAGGAAAATGTTAAAATAAATTAATACTTACATCTTCACTATGAAGCAAAACTGTTAAATTATTAAGCATCTATGGACACTAAGTATTAACCTAAAAATAATATAAGATAGTACTGAATTAATAAATTACAATGAAAATATGCATTGTTTTTAATCAGGTAAGCCTTACCTATATAAATACAGATACACACAAAGAGATAGGTTTACAAGGAAATGCAGCAATGGTATTGAGTACTTAAGTAATTTTGTCATGTTAAATTATAAATAATATTATAAAAATTACATTCACCTTAATTATTTTGATATTATAAGAATCTCCAATAGTTAAGATATTCTACTAATATTCAGTATCACAACAATTAATATTTATCCCTGAAATATATGTCTTCTTTACTTAATACTAACTGTGCCTAAATATTCTCAATAAAATTAACAGTAGTTCATCAGTCTCAATCTTGTCCTCATTTATGTATAGTAATACATTTTTTAAAAATAGAGCATCAAACATCTGTAAGAAAATAATTTGAGGAATTATCAAGTTCACTTCATTATCTTTGAGAAAATAGAGAATCCCTCTTTAGAAAATACTTTAAAAATACACTTTTAAAATATTTGACTCCCTTAGACTCAACCCACAGCAGACTAGCTGTGATCTTCAATGTCTTATCCTATAGCCCCACCAGTGTGACAGGAACTTTGAGAAAAAAAAAATCTTGATGGTTTATATGCTAAATATAACATTTTATTTCACATTTTATGAATAATTATAATAAAGAAGAGTAGCCAAACTTATTAATCTTGTAAAAAAATGGCTTAGTAAATGTGAGCTTTAAATAGTCACTAAAACCTTTAGTTTGAGATAAATCATTAAGCTGCTGATTCTGGTATACAAAGATATGATTCTGGTATATACAAGATGATTCTGTATATACAGAATTATAACTGCATCTCTCCTAATGCTTACAAGATATATTCACCATTCCTTATTTAAGGTTTATCCTTCTATATTTCCTAATTTGTTTGTAATTTTCAAAGCATCTAATATTATTAAATTAGAGCTATTTCTGGCAAACTGTATAAGAACTTTCATAGTTAATAGTGGCACAATCCCTAAATGAAGTAGGATAGTTGTTACAATATTATTTAGCAAATAATAAGGCTGAAAGTGTTTTCTTTCCATTAAATATTTTCTTCTATCTTTTCAATTGGAGTGAATACTAGGAAAATGCAATATATTATTCAGTGGAGATATACCTTGCTATCTTAGGATAATAGTACTTTCAGAAAGGACTAAGCAAATGATGGTGTCTAAGAGAATGTGTGGTAGCAGAATTGGGGAGAATGAAGTGAATAACTGAACACATTATATGTAATAAAGAAGTCAAGAAAAAAGAGCGTAATCCTTATCATGCAAAATGTCTGAAGTCAGTATCACCAGTGTTAAAAGTAGTAAAATTACTAATAAAATATACATACTAATAATTTTAACCGGTAACTCTTATTTTTCTTTTATTGAAACATCTGGGTAATCATATGTTGGAATCATTTAGATTTTTTGTTGCTTTTATCATTTGAAACTGAATTAATTTTTAAATAATATATGAAGCAAAAGTATGGACCCAAATTCCATCCCACTGCCATCTGGCTTGAGAGGATAAATGTCACAAGCAATTGGCATACTCTTGCTTAAAATGAATCTCTACCCTTTTTGTAAATTCTAAACCATGTTGTCTTCATAAGTGCAGGGGAAGAATGATCTTCTAAATATATTTTTAGAACAGAGAATGCCAGACTAGATAAATCACCAGTGTTAAGTCAAATGTCATAGACTGTATTTGAAAGTAACAGGTTCATAGGTGACCTTCTAATTTTCTCACAAAGGAAAATTAGAAAAAACTAAATGTCCATCCTAAAATAGTGATTTTTTTTCTGAAAATCTAAATCAAAAGATTAGCAGTGCAATTTTTACATGAGTTTTAAAATTATTCCATAATTCTAAAGGTATACTTTATTGCAATAACTTCTGAAATATTACATATTATAAATCATCATTTCTTATTGATGTATTATTAGGATGTATTTTTAAGAGTTTCACTCAGATTATTATTTGTAATTTTTAAATCTCAGTCCTTGATTGTTTATATAAGCATCTATTCATAATGAACATTTAAATTCTTTAAAATATCTATTTTTATTTATTTGTATTTTTTCACTTCCAAATGTGTTACCCTAAACTTTTTTTCAGAGTATTTTTATATTATATGTCCATTATAAAATGGAAGAGAATGGAAATCATATGTAGAACAAATTTATAAAGTATTTGGGGCTTGGAATATGACTCAGTGGCACAACACTAGATAAACAGCAATAAGGTCTTCAATTTAATACTTAGCACTGAAGAAAAAGAGGAAAAATAACACTTTGAGCTTACATTATCCAGAGGTAAGCATTTTAAATGTCACACTATATTTATATAATTACAGAAGTGTATACATGGAAATATTTACATATGCAAATGTAATAAACACATACCACGATTCTGTAAATATAATATACAAACGATTATCAATGTAAAACTTGAATTGTTCTCATTTTGCAAGACAGCCTGCATTCTTTTACATTTCTATAGAACACTGAATACTTTTATTACTTGTTGAAATTTCAGTGTGTCATTGCAAAGTACTTTATTTAGTTGGAATGTATACATGGGGGACATCATTTTTCTTATACAGAAAGATGGCCAGTGGATATCCAAATGTGAGAAGACAGTAACTGCCCGGAATGATAAAACTGTGATCACTCTGTGGTGTACTTTGTCTTCAACGAAAGAAACAAAGAATGAAAAGGCAATGCTGCTCTTTTATTCTTTTTTTATTAGCTAAAATATAGCTGTCAGACATAAAAATTTCCACAATGGACACTTTGGTCTCAGGTAATTTAAAATTCTATATCCTCTATAAACAAAAGTACCTCTTTTTGACAAGAGAAAAAAAATACAGAAGAGAGATGATGGACAAAGAAGTAGAGAAGACTTTGCTTACAATTACAACTGGACTTTAAATTCAATTCACAGTACAGCACATTCATATTTTAGCAGGTTTCTCAAGATCTTATGTCACATTTTTTTTTCTTCTATGATGCCCTGAACATCCACAAATTCTTTCTAATTCAGTCTTCCTGTCAAAATCATGCTTCCTTCATTTATTCTATGATTTGCACAGATAATATTGAAATTCCATTTTGAACTGTCAGTGGCATTTCAGAGTGCTTAATATCCTTCCAAATATCATTTGTGATTGTAAGAAAAAGTAGAAACCAATAACATCAAAGAAAAGACAGTGGTTTTCTTGCTAATTTTTCACTTTGAAATTCACAGTTACATCTTTCAGTCCCAAGTTTAATCAATAGTTGTAATGCTGTAGCAGAAGGAGTATTGGTCTTTTGAGTGTATTGATGTAGAAATTTCCACCCATACATCCTTCAGAGAAAGTTTCCAGCTCACTCGTAATACAGGTTCAGAGCGTGGATGCTGATGATGCTTGATCTATTTTTCTGACTGTGCCTAACAGAAAAAAAGAACTGATATCTGACCCTGAGTCAAGCCAATTTGATTATGCTACCTGGGAAATTGGAAACTAGGAACATGAACAATTAGTCACTGAATTTGACTAAAATTTTATTGATTTTTAGAAAGCTAATCCTCCCTGCACAAAAATTTGCACTTGTCCTTGGCTTGGATTCTCAACCCTTAGAGGTACCAAACGTGGTTCCCATTGAAATGCCATATATAGTTTGATATATTATTACTATATCCAGCACACATCCTCCTGTATGCAGTACATCATCTGTAAATTAATCACAGTACCTAATACAATGCATATGATAGGCAAGTGGCAGTTACATTATATTGTTTAGAAAATAATGACAAGGAAAAATACTATAAACTCAATACAAAAACAGTTTTTTAAAAGTATTTGAAGTCTGTGATTCCATGATCGTGTGACCAAGGAGCTGCCTGTGCAGAGACCCAAATATCCTTGCAATTAATCCCAATTTTAGTGAACTTCAAGTGGAGGAGACAATGACATGAAAAGCAGATGGAAATTAAAATGTATTACCTGGAAGAGTAAAACTCAAAATAGGTTGATACCTGAGTAGTGGAAAAATAAAAACAGTAACTGGCTTCCACTCTATGAATAATTCACGCACTCACACACTGACACAAAACACACCACACACACACACACACACACATGAATCAGTAGCAGGCACACAGACGTGAACACAAAACATTCCTTACACTTTTATGACAATTACCCTCAAACACCTAAGACAAGAATTATTAAAGTGAGAAATATATTCCAGTGAGCAGATTGTCCCATGTAGTCAACTAAATGATGTTAATAATTAACATAACAAAACTTGTTGAAATATAATAAGAAATATTTCAAAATTTAAACCACTGACCAATCATAATGCATTTTTATATATGCTCAGTTACAAATAAAATCTATATTTCATAGATTTTTGAACAATTATCTTGAGTTTATTGAAATGAATCACTATTCTGCAGAGCTAAATAAGTAATACTTGTATAAACAAGTATGAATATACTGAAGGAGACTTAGAAATCTCCATAATGTCATGGACCTAGGTAGGAGGGATATCATGTAATGGATTGGGAATGTGATGAAAATATATTTGTATAAAAATGTGAATATATTTGTTCAGATCTAGACATTATCAGTGTGACTTAGCAAAGATACCTTTTAACATCCTAGAAATGTGCTGGCTTGATCAGTATTTGAGTCCCTTCACAAAAATATATTATTCATGATAGTTTCCCCATAATAATTCCATTTTGATACAAAATTCTTCCCTTGTGATTGCATTTATAGGCAACTAAAATATGTACTGAGCAATTAGGAAATGTAGTATTCTGAAAACTCATTTTATGACTCAGACATATATTTCTAAGAACTGTCCTTTCCACACAGAAGGTAGTTTCCTCACCAGAACTGTTAGAATTGTGGCTCATTCATTGACTTATGCTCCAATGATTGTGTGTACAGGGTCTCGCTTTGTGGTTCAGGCTGGCCCTGAGCTCAGCCTCAAACTCACATCACAATCCTCCTGCCTCTGCCTCCCGAGTGCTGGGATTACAGGCGTGAGCCACCACACCAGGCACTGTGGTATGTGGTACTGATTGCTGCTGGGGTGAGTCTCCACGTCCAGTATTGTATGTGGTTACCGGGGAATGAAACCCGGGTCCTTGCGCTTGCAAGACAGGTGCCAGAACCACTGAGCTATATCCCCAGCCCTGAAATACCATTTTTGCATATAATCATCTATACAAAAATAAAACATTTATTTCTGATTCTTTCCCACAGTGTAATATTTAATCATATTCAATATAACAAATGTAATACCCTCATTAGATACATAGTAAATTCATTCACTACTAAATTTTTTATAAAGTATTCAGAAACTAACTTGTATCTCTTTAATGTATCTCAGTGCGATGTGACATTCAAAATAGTGGACCATTTGACATGCAGCTTATTTATAAATTCTAGCAGGATTGAAAAAGATTGATAACATAGCAGAAAAATACACATTTAAAATTAAAAAGTGTTAATCCATGATGAGATGTGTGGCAGAGATACTTGATTTGTAAGACACTTGCTGAGTACTTCTGGAGTAGAGTTCAAGGCTGAAACTCCTTCATTGTAGTCACTTGAGAGCACTTAGGAGCAGCACACAGAAAAGTGAAAGTGATATGGGTCACTGCGCAACCTCCTCACACATATTCCGTTCCTTCTATTAAGGGGCCTTTGTTTTACGGAGGTGTAACCACAACTTGGAAGGAGCCTGGTTTCTTGAATCCCCCTCTAAAGGCAAGCTATGAGCTACCAGCAAGACATCTAGAATGAACGAAATGAGTGAGATGCAAACTTTCCTTGGATTAAGCCACTGGTCTCCTTTACTCGTTTATTACAATGTGTGCATTAACTGATTTAACTCATATACCTCCCTAAGAGAATATAGAATTGCAGTCATATCACAAAAAAGTATTGGATCTAAACAGATTCTCATTCGGCTCAGTCTTTTATTCCACACCTTACACTTTCCATTGCTTTTCTGTTGTCTTAATTTTCCTTTGAAAAATTGATGCTTAGGACCGATGAACAGGATTAGGGGGAAAACAGGAAAGTTACAGGGGAACATAAGAAGAGAAAGTTAAAGTAAGACCTTCCCTTTCTTTCACCTGTGCATGTTTCCAGAATTTTATTTTATTTTTTATTTATTTATTTTTTTTTTAGGTTTTTTGAGACAGGGTCTCGCTTTGTGGTTCAGGCTGGCCCTGAGCTCAGCCTCAAACTCACATCACAATCCTCGTGCCTCTGCCTCCCGAGTGTTGGGATTACAGGCGTGAGCCACCACGCCCGGCACTGTGGTATGTGGTACTGGTTGCTGCTGGGTGTGGGTCTCCACGCCCAGTATTGTTATGTGGTTACCGGGGAGTCGAACCCGGGTCCTTGCGCTTGCAAGACAGGCGCCGGAACCACTGAGCTAACTCCCCGGCCCCCAGAATTTTATTTTTATAATATTTTAAATTGGATTTTTCTAAATTCATCGTTTATTGGTACATTCCAGATGTACATGAATACTCTAAACTTGTATCTCCAAGGACCCAGTGCTTGGTTCTGACACCGGATTCTATCCAAGATTCACAGTTCTGCAGATCAGAGTGTAACGATTCACATTGCAGCTTCCAGCACCTGTATTTCAGGTCCAACTTCTCATTTATTAAGTCTTAATCTTTGTCAACTTCAGTACAGTATTATACAATAAAATGAAATACTAATCATTCTCCTGTTCTTACTCCTGATATAAAATTATGGGTGTAATTTTGTAGGTTTTTATTTTTAAAATGTAAAATAAAAAATACAACACCTAAGCAATATTTCTTTGAGTAAATCCTAAAGAACAGGATATTTCTAGTCTGGAGAGCTGTGCTGTGATGATGACAATCTGGAAGGTATTTTCTATAAGAAATGTGAACACTTCATTCACACATGCAGATGTTTTACATATAAACTATGAATTACTAAAAATTATGTCCACAAGGAAAAATAAATACTTTAAGGAACATTATGCATAATATACATAAATGTGTATATATAATATATTACATATATGAAAACAAGACAGATAATTGCAATTTTTTTCATTTTTTTAATCTTTATTGGTACATTAAATATACACATCATGATTGCACTTCATAATGGGGATTTATACCAGTATAAGACACAACTTAATTCTCATTTTTTCCCATAGCCCTACCCACCCTACTACCCCCCCATATACATAAAATTTGTTTCCTTACTTTTTTGTTACAATCTTAACATTTTCCCCCTTCACCCTATTTTACATTGAGCATTTTCTATTGATAATTGCAAATTTTATTACAAACTCTCACAAGTTTCTCTTTCAAAGTTCAGATTATGTGTGAAGATTTATGCTTAACTCTTGACTTCTGGAAAAAGAGAAGCTTACTGGAGATGACTCTTGTCAGTGTCATAGCAAATGCAATTGTTATCGAGAAGAAGACACAGAACATAGAAACCTAATATTGGAGAGGGGTCAGTGTATCCTTCAGAACTGCCTACCTTCCCACATTTTCATGAACTGTTTGATATTTAGATCAAAGATAGTGTACAGTAGTTTACTTTTTATAAACATCTGTTTTAAGAAGTGTGAAAAGAGAAAAGACTCTTTTAGAAGCACATAAGCAGGGATTGTCCTTGCATGTTCAGTTAAGTTAGTTTTTTCTCTTTGGAACAGACATTTTCATACTGAACTATGACTTTCTTTCAGTTTGATCAGTGGAGCTGTTAGTGACAGGCTGCAGGTATGGATGACTGTGGAGTAGTCTACTGAACTCTATCTTTCTTAGTGTCTCTCTGAGTCCAGTACCACAGTCATTGGCCGTGGGACTCTCTGACACAGATCTACATCCACTCACTGTTAGAAGTTGGAAGCATGATGCTCCTAGGCTAGTCTGTTGAGTTTCCATTCAAATATAGTGAACCCTTCTCTTTTCAAAATAACACTGGTTTCTTCCTAAGGTAGTTAAAAAGAAGATCTTCAAAGGGTTAATGTTTCTTTCAAAGAAGATGTAATGCTTAAATCAATGTAATTGTGTTTTGATATGCAATTGTATATCAGAGAAATTCAATAGAACTGTGATGCACAGAAATAGGGTACCTCTGTGTGCCTCAGTTCACTGATATTGTTCATGAGTTTATTATCTGATATGGAGGTGATTAAAGCTTTGATAAAATGAAGACTAAACCAGTGCATTAAAGGAATAGGTTTTTGAACTAAGATTCATAATTAAGTATCAATTTATACTTTCCATCAGGAAAAAAATATTTTAAAGGTCAGTATGTACAATCAGATACATATATAACAATGTTTAGATATTTATAGAATATATTATACAGACTCAAAATATCTATTTATAAGAAAGATGCAAGATTAAATTAAATCATATTGAGACTAAAGCCTTTATATGTGTAATAGACAAAAGATAACTCATTTGTCTCCTTTTGTAATGTCATGTGAGAAAACTAAAATAGTTTTGTCATTTCTAATTCCATCTTCTTTTACTTTAACCTATCTTCTGAATGCTGAAACTGCATAAAAATAATATAGCATATTAGCCAAGAAAATATTTGGCAGTAGATATAAATTATTTGTAATTTCTATTTTGCTAATGTATTGGTAATTGAATCAGTAGTGGCTGCTTCTGTATTTTACATTCTGCACCTGATTCCTTTAATAATCACTTCTTGTTTGTTTGATAAAAGGAAGGATATAAGGAGAAAATTTCTTAAAAGTTGGACATTTTTGCTAGTTGACAAGTGTGTATCAGTGTAGTTTGCTGTGCTCTACACATAGTGCATCACCTGTAACATTGTAACTGATGCATTTGAGGTTGTATGTTTATTACACAGAGCAATACTTAGTATTGCTAGCTGCATAGTATAACTTTTAGGTCTCCAGTCATGTGTGATGTTACATAAATATTTCTAATAACACTTTAACATACTCAATGGTAATTACTAAAGTATTCCATTAAATGATTTATATCATACAAAACAGTACAGTGACAATTTCATTTTGATATTGAAATGTAAATTTTTATTACTTTCTCTCTTCCTTGCTTCAAAAATATTTAAAATGCAAAAGTAAATCATGTCACTCGCTAGAAATAAACATGGCACTGGTGAAGAAAAATGAACATAAAATAGTGGCAGGGGCAGAAACAAATATTAATGACTCAGAACATGAGAAAAAACACCATTTTACAGAAATACATGAAAAGAGATTTCAGCACAATGACATGACTAAGGTGTAGGGACATAAGTACTTAAATATGTGTAAGAGATAAGGAGGGTTATTAAATAAAGATGTGACAAGGGTTAAAAAATATTTTATACACTTTTCCTAATATATAAATGCACATCCATCTAGTTCGCTCAAAATCTATAGCTCATTAAAGTAGATACAGACACAGCAAGGCTCATGTTTGATGAAAAACAAAACAGTCTCCTGCTTAAATCTGTAATTCACCAGAATCTCATCACAGTTTCATTTTTTCTAGCATAAATCCATGTTAATTGCATACAGCTTAAATGTGGTTTTACATATTTACTCTCAGCAGCTCACTTTTAGAACTACATTTTTTCCACACAAATGAGTCTTTCAACTCTTCAATAAATGTTCTTTCAATATTTGATATGGTGCTATATATGCGGTTGCTGTCTTATCCTAATTAAATGTTTATTTGAGACACTTCATTTAAAGTGTTTTCATTTTCTACTCATTTTAGTTGGAAAAGCAATCATGCAGCCTCATTTAAGCTATCTTTCCGCTGGCATTATTGGGCTTGTTAGAAGTGAAGTAACCTGAAATGGGGGGGGGGAGCAAAATAGAAAAAAAAAAACAACAACAACAGCAACAACAACACGCAAACAGGTTTGGCTTCCATCCTTCACAATAGATGTACTGTGAATGCACAACAGGCTTAACAGTAATCTCTAGCTCTGCCAATTCAGTTCACAAAAAACTATTTGTTCATTCATACAAACAACAAGAAAATAAAATAAATTCCAATGGGGAGAAAATCCTTTGCTTAATAGCCACATTAATGGTACATTATATGCATTTTCCTTTTTGTGCATAAGAATATTGGACCAGTAAGACTTCAGTATAAAGAACCTGTAGTTCTTTGCAAGAAAGTAGCTGCATGGCAGAAAATATTTTTTACTGATTAAGACTGAATAAAATGATGTCACAGTGCCTGAGGACAATGCTGGGGCATTTCATTTATTTCTCTATCCACTGATGATTTTCACTGGAGTAGTTTATACTTCCTTTCATTCCCAGTGCACAAAGGTAGAAATTCTGATTTCCTCTTATTTAAATTGATTTTCAGGATCAGTGGAAAACCTCATATCTGCCTCTTGTAATACATCTACTTCAGCGTGTTTTAAATAGAAAAAGAATGCATTTAAAACTTGAGGTATGGTCTCAGAAATTTGTGGTGGGTAGGGATATCCCATTTAACAAATATAATAAAATATAATGCACTCATTTAAACATTAAATATGTAATATATTTACTGCATGTATTCAATGCATTGTTATTGAACTAGTTCTACTAAAATTAATTATTGCTATCTAAAATTAATATCTCAAGTTTATTTTATCTGGCACTCACTCAGGAGAAACATTGCTGTTTTGGACACAGAGTTCTGATTTTCAATTTCTTCCCTATCATTTTAGCAGTAGGAAAAATCAAAAGTATACTCCATCTCTACTCCAACTTATGGCTAAATTACTGAAAACTGAAAAGGGAAAAATTGATAAGTTTAATCATCTTATCAGTGTCAGATTCCATGTTTTTTATGTTCTCTAGGCAAATTTGATTGAAGCCATATTTATTATGTAATTATTGCCTTATATTTTATATTGATTGAAAGAATTTAATCCTATTTGGCACACTTGAGCAGTTCTAGTTTGTATATTTACATTATATATATATATCTTAGGTTCTTTGCTTCAAAAATATTTAAAATGCAAAAGAACATCATGTCATGGTATATATATATATATATATATATATGGATCAATATAGATATATACTTTAATGTAAAATTGTTTTATTAATTGGTGGATGTTTGAGACAGTACTGTTCAAAAGGGTTTTCCTGAGTTTCTTTCAAATAACCTCTTTTTTGTGCATGAGTGTATTTTATTACTGTGAAATAGGTACATTTTATATACATATCATGATCACACTCAGCAATGATAATTTGTACCAGTATATGACATAATTTGATTCTCATTTTTTCCCATTCCCCTACCCATTCTACCACCCCAACCTCACATATATAAGATTTGTTTTGATACTTTTATTACCATCACACTTTTTCCTTTCCCCTCATTACTTATCCCTACCCCAATTACCTTTGAATAGTTTATATTGTACAATATCCAAATACATTTTAGAACTCATTTACATGTTCAGTTTCCCATATCAGAGAAAAGATATGATATTTACACATCTATGACCTATTTATTTCACTTGTAAGTATATCCTGAAGATACGTCCATTTGAGTATGAATTACTCAAATTTACCATACTTTATGGCAGAGTAACACTCCATTATGTAGAAGAATCACAGTTTTTTATCCAGTCTCCAGTTGATGGACAGTTGGGTTGTTTCCAAGATTTAGCAATCACAAACTGAGCTGCTATAAATATAGGTGCACATATTTCACTGTGATATTAGTCTTTTAATTATTTTGTGTATATACCTAGCAGAGTGATGGCTGGGTCAAAAAGCACTGCCAATCCTAGGATTGGAGGAATTTTCCAGGCTAAAAAATTGTTGAGGAAACTCCAAACTGAACTACACAGAGGTTGTACGAGTCTACAGTCCCACCAACAGTGGAGAGGGGTTCCTTCTACTCCGCAGCCTCACCAACATTTGTTGCTGGCTAATTCTGAAATGGCAGCCATTCTACATGGAGTGAGATGAAATCTCAGTGTTGTTTTCATCTGCATCTCTCTTATGACTAATGATGTAGAGTATTTCTTATATATTTCTTAGCTGCTCTTTCTTCATCCTCTGAAAAGTATCTGTTGATTTCAGATGCCCATTTTTGAACTGGGTCTTTAAATTTGGATGGGCTGATTTTTTTGAGCTCTTTTTATATTCTAGCTAGTAACCTTTTGACTGAAGAACAGCTGGTAAAGATTTTTTTCCCACCTTGTTGTTTGTTTTTTGCTCTGTTGGGTTTCCTTTGCTATGTAGAAGCATTTTCTGATTTCTTCTGCCAATTCCTGTGCTATAGAGGTTTTGTTCAAGAAGTCTTTCCTAAGCCAAAGTCTTCAAGAGTTTTACCTAACCTGTTTTGAAGCAGATTTCGAGTGTCAATTTTAATATTTAAGTCTCTTATCCACTTTGATTTTAGCTTGGTACAGGATGAAAGAGCTAAGTCTAGCTTTAGTCTTTGGCAAGTTAAAGCCCAGTTTTTCCAGCACCATTTGTTAAAGAGGCTATCTTTCCTCTACTAAAGATTTTTGGCTCCTTTGGAAAAGATGAGGTGGTTCAGTGTATGTAGAGTAGTTTCTGGATCTTCTAGCCTACTCCACTGATTCTCAGGTCTGTTACTTTGCCAGTACCATGCAGTTTTTATCACAGTGGCTTTATAGTATAGTTCCAGGTTCACGGTTATAAATAATATCCCCCACAATGTCTCTGTTGCTTAGAACTGTTTTTGATATTCTAGGTCTTTTGTGGCTCCAGATGAAAGTTTGGATTTTTTTTCTCTACGTCTGTGAAATATGTTGTTGGAATGTTCAATAGGGATTGTGTTGAATCTGTATAGTAGTTCTGGGAGTATAGGCAGTTTGATGATATTGGTTCTTCATACCCATGAGCAAGGTATGTCTTTCCATTTTTTGATATCATCTTCTATCTACTTTTTCAAAGTGCTATAGTTTTCAGAGTAGAGGTCTTTCACCTCCTTTGTTAGATTGATTCCTAGGTATTTTATTTTTTGGGGGGATGCCATTGTGAAAGGGAATGTCACCACTTTCTATCTCAGTGGGTCTCTTATTTGTTTACACAAAGGATAATCAGTTTTGAACTTTGACCTTGTAACCAGCTATGCGACTAAATTTGGCAATTAGATCCAGCAGTTTTTTAATTGAGTTTTTAGGATCCTCTAGATAGAATATCATGTCATCAGCAAATAATGACAATTTAACTACTTCCTTTGCTATCTTCATTCCTTTTATTTATTTATCTTGGCTAATTGCTACAGCAATATTTCAAGAACTAACTTGAACAGAAGTGGTGAGAGAGGACATCCTTGTCTTTTTCCTTTTATTATTGTGAAAAGTTTCAATATTTGACCATTTAGTATGATGCTGGATGATGGTTTCTCATAGATAGCTTTTATTAGTTTGAGATACAGACCATCTAATGCAAACTTCTGTAGGGTTTTGAACATAAATGGGTGTTGATTTTGTCAAACGCTTTTTCTGCATCAATTGAGATGACCATATGGTTTTTGTCCTTGAGCCTGTTAATATAGTATATAACATTGATTGATTTATGTATGTTGAACCATCCTTGCATACCTGGTATGAACCCAACTTTGTCAAGGTATAAAATCTTTTTGATAATTCTCTGTATTCTGTTTTCCAGTATTTTATTGAGGATTATTGCATCAATGTTCATTAGGGATATTGGCCTGTAGTTCTCTTTTTTGGTTGGGTCTTTCTCTGCTTTTGGAATCATGGTAATGGTTGCTTCCAAGAATGAGTTTGGGAGTACCGCTTCCATTTCAGTTTCATTAAAGAGTTTAAGAAGTAGAGACACTAACTCTTTTTTAAAATTTTTATAGAATTCAGCAGTAAAACCATCAGGTCCAGGGCTTTTCTTTATTGGCAAGTATTTAATTACATTTTCAATTTCCCAGATTGATATTGGGGTATTTAACTTTTCTATATCTTCTTAATTCAGCTTTGGAAGTTCATATGTGTCTAGAAATCTATCAATTTTTCTTCTAGATTTTTCCATTTGATTAAGGTATAAATTTTCATAATAGGTGTTTATTATCCTCTGGACTTCCTCTGGGTCGGTAATAATTTCTCTGTTCTCATTCCTAATAGCATATATATGAGCCTTTTCTTTCCTTTGTTTAATAAGATTGGCTAACGGTCTATCAATTTTGTTTATTCTCTCAAGGAACCAACTCTTCTATTCATTGATTTTTTGTACCATTTTCTTAGTTTCTATTGCATTAATTTCTGCCCTGATCCTTATAATTTCTTCCCTACTTTGAGCTTTTGGTTTGTCTTGCTTCTCTCTTTCTAGTCACTTGAAGTTCACCACTAAATTGTTTATTTGAGCTTGCTCCATTTTCTGGATGTAGGCCTTCACTGGTCTGAATTTTCCTCATAGAACTCCTTTCATCATGTTCCATAAATTTCTATATGTTTTATTGGTATTATCATTTAGTTGTAATAACTGCTCAATTTCTTCTCTAATTTCTTCTGTGACCCATTGGTTGGTCAGCAGAATGTTGTTCAGTTTCCATGTGTTTGTGAGGATCCTGGGCTTTGTTTTGGTATTCAGCTCCAATTTCAGGGAACTATGATCCGACATTAATAAGGGATAACTTCAATCCCTTTACATTTGCTTAAACCTGTTTTATGAACCAGCACATGCTCTGTTTTGGAGAATGACCTCTGAGCACCTGAGAAGAATGTAAATTCTGACTTTGTGGGGTGAAATACTCTCTAGGCATCTATTAAGTGCATGTGTTGAAGAGTGGTTGGGCTCAAGCATTTCCTTAGTGATGTTTTTTTCCAGTCGATCTGTCTCTTTGTGACAGTGGGGTATTGAGGTCCGCTACTATTATTGTATTGGAGTTTATCTGGTTTTTCATGTCCATTAATGTTTGTTTTATACAGTTGGGTGCATTAGAATTTGGAGCATAGATATTTAAGATTGTGATTTCTGTCTCTTGGATATTTCCCTGTAGCAAAATATACTGTCCATCTTTATCTCTCTCTATCAGTTTTTCCTTGAAGTCTATTGTGTCTGCAAATAAAATTGCCACTCCTGTTTTCTTCCTGCTTCCTGTTGCATGGAGCATTGTTTTCCATGCCTTTTCTTTTAATCCATGGGTTTCTTTCTGAATTAGGTGTGTTTCTTGTATGCAGCAGATTGTAGGATCTTGCTTATTGATCGACTCTGCCAGTCTGCATCTCCTAATTGGAGCGTTGAGTAAATTGATATTAATGGTTATGACTAATATAGACAAATTTAGTGCTACCATGTTTTCCTGTTCTTGGCTGTGTTATTCTACTTTTGCCCTTTCCCCATCAGTTTCTTGTTTGGCCCCATGGTTTGACTTGGTTAGGTCTCATGGATTTGTAACTTTCCTTATTATACTCCAAGAAATTCTTTAGAATCTTGTGGAGCACACATTTCATCTTTGTGGAATTTTTCAGGTGTTCTTTGTCATAGAAGTATCTTATTTCCCCATCAATTTTGACGGATAGATTTGCAGGATACATCAGTCTATGTTGGAAGCTATTTTCCTTTAGATCTTAAAACACTTCACTCCAGGCTCTTCTTTCACTGAGTGTTTGAATTGAAAAGTTTGCTGTGATCCTGACATGTTTCCCTTGATATGCAACTGTTTTATTTTCTCTGGAAGTATTTCATTCTTTTTTTTTTTTTTTTAATATTTGCAACTTTTATAATTATATGCTTAGGTGTAGATTTTTTTCGTGTCATGGGCGTGTGGAGTTTTGTATTCTTCATATATTTGTATGTCCAATTCTTTTCCTTTTCCTGTGAAGTTTTATGCCATTATCTCTGTCAATAGTTTTTTAATGTCTTTAGCATTGTCTCCTGCTTCTTCAGTGACTCTAATCAATCTTATGTTATTCTTCTCTGAATCATCTAGGAGTTGTTGGATTGATTTTTCATTATCCCTTGCTTTTTTCCATAGATTATGGCTTTCCTGTTCATTGACTGAGATCCTGTCTTCTAAGTCTAAAATTCAGTCTTCTGCCATATTAGTTCTATTGTGTAAACTTTCACTTTCTTTCTCAATTTCCTAGACCTCTTCTTGTAGGTGTTTATAAGGTTCCATTGCTTTTGCTATCTTGGATTCTATCAATTCAATGATTTCCTCTTTAGTTTTACTAATGATAGTGTTGACTGTGTCTGATATCTCTGCTTTCACCTCAGAGATCAGTTCTGATTTCCATTTTACTAGATCTGCTTTGTTTAACATTTCCAAATTCCCAGGAGACTGACCTTCAAGCTTCTCTATTTCCCTTACCCCTGCATTACCTTTAGTTGATTATCTTTGTATCTCAGACTTTAAGTGTTTCCTCATCTCTGAGTTTTTGTCCTTGCTGCTATTTTTGGCTTTGTACCTGCCCTGTTTTCTGGCAATGTTTGTTGCAAGTCTCTTTCCTCCTAGTATTTGGACCCTTAAAATATCAGTCTTCCCTGGGTTGTTCTTTACAGTCTGTATTGGGACCTAAAGAAAAACCCCTAATTCTGGAACACCATTGAGGCAAACTCAAACAATACAGTCAAAACACCTTCTCTCCTCTTCTTACAGGCAGGAAGTCTCTGGCTCCTGCATTGCCACAATGGCACTGCCTGAGGTTCCTACAGGCCTGCCTACTCACCATTACAGAGTCTTTGTGTTCACTTGTGCAGTTGGCCTGGAGGCCAGTATGCCGCGGCCCCTGCAATGGTATTGGCTGACATTCCAATAGGCCCACTTACTCACCAACACATCCTTCTTGGATGTGCTTCTGCAGTTGACCTGGAGAAAGGCTTGCTCTGGCCTTGCTTTGCTGCGATGGAAATGGCTACTGCTTCCCTGGCTTTCCCACTGTTATACTCAGTCCCTGGGCACTCTTCTGGCATGGACATTGAGGCTGGCAGGCTCCAACTCCGGCGCAACCGCCGCCTCCACGGTGTTGCCCACTGTTATACTCAGTCCCTGGGTGCTCTTCTGGCATGGGCCTTGAGGCTGGCAGGCTCCAACCCTGGTGCGAATGCAATGGCCCCCACCACTGCCTTTGCTGTGCTGCTCGCTCTTATACTCAGTCGCTGGCCCCTCTTCCAGCATGGGCCTGGAGGCCAGTGGGCTCCAATCCTGGCACGAATCTCAATAACCTGTTAAAAATAGAGACAATTAGGGAAAAAGCAGACAAGATTGTTCTGGGTGAATCACCCTTTAAGTTGTCGTAAAAGATGGCTGCCTTTTCCTGCTCTTCCTGCTCCCCTGGCCCTCTCTTTTCTCTCCTCTTCCTTCTCTTTTTACCGCTCCTCTCTTTCAGTGGCAATGACATTAAAAATTCTTTCCCACTGCGCACATCTCAAATATACTTATTTAAATGCCCTGCTTTTACTTTTCCAACCTGTCTGCACTCCTTAGATATTTAGCAACAAATAAACACATTTGTCTGAATTATGATGCTGTGGCTATGGTCTCCAAAAGTAACATGAACATAGAGATTGAATTCTGTACTTATAGAGAAAGAGGGCAAAAGTTGGGTCTGTTTCTTGCTAGTTTTACATAAATCATGTTTGCATCAAACTGTTAATACCATTTTAAAGATGTTGGGGTAAATTAGTTACTACTGTTTTGAATTGGTTTTTTTTTTTTTTAACTACAACAACCAAAGCCTAGACCAGGGATTTAGCTCAGTGGTTCTAGCACCTGCCTTGCAAGTGCAAGGGTCCAGGTTGATCCCCAGTAACCACAAATAATAAAGCTGGACATGATGACTCATGCCTACCAGCAAGCAGACCCACATACTACAGTGCCAGGAGTGGTGGCTCATGCTGATAACTCCAGGACTTGGGGGGTAGATGCAGAAGGATTGTGAGTTCAAGGCTGAGGTCAAGGCCAGTCTGAACTGAAAACCAGGACCTTTACTAAAAAAAAAAAAAAAAAAAAAAAATCTATATTTTGCACTGACTACAACAATATTGATTTTTGTAAATGGATTTAACCTCTATTTGGGAGTAAGAAACCCTTCCCTTTAACTTGTATGTAGAAACAGGGTCTTCCAAGGCCCATGTGATAAACGATATTTCACACAGCCCTGCTGGCACTGTTTTCTCATCTCCCTAAAATATAGCAACTGCAATAATTATTTGGTTTCTTCATTTCTAGAGGTGACAGCACTACTCTGTTTTGTTGTTACAAATGCCTAGCAATGACCTTTTATTAAAAACCATGGAGTGCAAAAAATCTGGAAATTATTAGCTTCCTGTCTACTTGACTTTTAGAAATCTCCCTAGAGATACACAAAGAACAATAAAACAAGTCCTTCAGATATTAATAATTATAGTAGTAGGAATATGTTAAGCTCAACTGCTTATATAATCACTGTATTAAGCAGTGGAAAATATAATGAAGAACTGAAAGTCTGTGTTGTTTTATCTGCATGAAAGTGGATTTTAAAAGCTTGTCAGATGACCTCAAAATTGTAACATCAGAGAAGAAATCAGAGATCCTTTCATTCTGCAGTAGATAAGCACTGAAAGTACTTTCTAAAATTTTTGGTTTAATAGAGCATTTAAATTCACATTACCAAATGAATAATAATTTTAAGACCTTAAAATGAAACATTTTAAATCATTCTTGTATTTATGATATATCATTCATAAGATATGAGATATGATTAATTTTCCTCCAAGTAACAACATTTCAAATGCACCCTGGAAAATGGTGATTGATAGCATAATTTACTATGCTTATGTTATCACCTTCAAGAAATTTATGCAGCCATGTTTCAGAGGTTCAACATCTATCATGTGTCAATATTCCTATAAATATGAACAGCCCTTTTTGTATTTACCTTTATGTTTGATACTTGTGCTTGCAAGGACAGATTTAAAGTTTAATATTCACAAAACAGAGGTATATAAACAGATTTTTTAAAACTTTTTCAACTGAGCAAAATGTGGTCTGAAAATCTTGAACTGAATTCAACCAATTAAATAGAACTTTTGAAATAAATCATCTGTATAGATGTACTTATTTTAGTCTTCCTTAAAATAAAATGTTTTAAATTTCATCTATGTGTAATAAAAATAGTCAAAAATAATTCTTTTCCTGGTTTGATGAGCTGCAGCTTGTATCAACTATTTCACGCTCTTTGACATATCATTAACCCAGTCTGAGGTTGACTAAGTGTGCTCGCATATACAGAGAGAAAGACACCATGATGTGGGTTTCTGACTCAAATAATCTGTGCCTAAGTACTTTGTTTCTCATGATTCACCTTGAACAAAAAGAAAATCTGTTTTCTGTATGACAATAAAGTGCACTTTGTCTCATCAAAACAAAATATTGTAAAATACAAAATATGTGCTATACAAATATGGTAGTAAATTATAAGATAATTTATATATTTTCTGATTTTAAAAATATATGTAATATTATTTTTCTTTTTGCAAAAATTCTATAAAGGAATAATTTAAAATATTATTTCAAAATAATTTGGATAGAAGTACAAATCTCTGAATCTGGGCTTATAAATGAACTGATGTTGGAAAATAAATAAAAAGGAGGTGGAGAGGAGTAAAAAGACAAGAATACTTACAAGATCCATTTTCTATTTCATCTCTACAGAATATTGTGTAAAATCCATATCATATTTAGACATTAAAATCTATAATTTGAAAACTTTATACTATATTCCAATGATTCTTTCACCTTACGATAATGAGAGAACTCATTACACTTTATTATTTTAATATAATCAAAATATAATCCAATTGATATCCCAAAGTTAACATGGAATGATCATATGAGGTATATATTGTTATATTATCACATGTATGGTTATATTAAAAATCCAATATGGAAACCATACAATGGCTTCCAGCATGAAATCGGATAAATCATAATCCATCAAAATTAAAAACTATTACTGAATTTCATATCCAGGTACCTGAGCATTTCATATATCAGGAATATATGTATTGATATTTTTCACTTTGATATAATTGAAATAAGTAAAGTAACTTTTCCTAAGAGTTCTCAGTGATAGAGTCAGGAGAAAAATATAAAATAAACAAAATATAGGAGGAGAAGACTGACAAAGGATGGGGGAGAACACCAGTATTACAAGTATTAAGTATAGTGTCATAGCAGAAGCCAAAACTAGTTCCAACAAAATGTATCAAATATTTTTGGAAATTAGTTTGAACAATATGATACAATTAAACTCTTGATTACACTTATATTGAATATTTAACATTAAATCATGTAATCCTCAGCATTGTGGCTAACATGAGATATTTTCCTGTTCTATTTTT
>PVIR01009190.1:0-54072 GCA_004026965.1 Petromus typicus | reverse complement strand
AGAAGAAAAGAAATTACTTATCAATGCCTCATATATGTCAATTGTGTGCCAAGGAGAAGAATGTGATTTTAACAACAAGCTAAAATGTCTGTCAGAAGCGTGGGCTTTCTCACAGTAAGGAACTGGGCATTTTTCAGAAGACTAGATTAATTCTGGACAAGGATATTATAGAAGAGATTTGGGAATTACATAAAATATACGAACAGAAGACAAATGACTTCTCAAATCCATCCACTGTTCTAAATGCAGAGATAAAGTTGGCCATCACTCATTCTTCAAGATCTTTGAGAATAGAACTCATATATTAGAATGAAATAAAGATCCTCAATGACAAAGATATAAAGCTGTAAAATATTTAGAAAGGAGCTGCAAATAACACAATCATGGATCTTCCTGACTTCAGGACTCACAGTGAGCAGTGAGATAGCACTCTACATTGATGAAACTAACAAAAACTACAAGGTCCATAATTCCAACTGTTGGTCAGATAATTCTATTAGACACTCTTTTGTTGTAATTGTGGGGTCTTCAGAGAGCTGCTGATACTCAGAAAAGGAAGCATTTTTAGTTTGAATTGATAAAGTCATGGCGAGATAATAAACCAAGTGTGTCATATTCTCATCTCTCTCATGGGGGAAAAGAAACTCACATTTTCTGCTTGTGAGCCAGTCCACTCATTCCATGGACAATCTGGTGTTTTAGGGAAAGTAAAAAGACAACATGTGTGGTCACCCTTTGTGTGTGACAGGGTCTCGCTTTGTGGTTCAGGCTGGCCCTGAGCTCAGCCTCAAACTCACATCACAGCAATCCTCCTGCCTCTGCCTCCCAAGTGCTGGGATTACAGGTGTGAGCCACCACGCCCGGCACTGTGCTGTGTGGTGCTGATTGCTGCTGGGTGTGATCCTCCATGCCCAGTATGGTATGTGGTTACTGGGGAATTGAACCCGGGTCCTTGTGCTTGCAAGACAGGCGCCGGAACCACTGAGCTAACTCCCCGGCCCCCGCATATTCCTTTTGACCTATGACCTCTTTTCTGTTCATATGGTGTAGAAATACTCTTGCACAGGCTTGTAACCACATAGAGTATATTTTGTGGTCATCATTTTAGGTAGAAGTGAGTTAGAAGGAACTTATCTATCAAAATAAGAATGGCTAAGGAAACTGGTAGCCATGTAGTTTAGAGCACTATATAGCTTTCATAATTCCATAAAACAGATGTATCATAGTTTAAAATATGTTGATTTTTAACATACATACATACATGTTTTACACTTTTGGACTTTTATTAGTACATGTGTGCAGTACATAGTTATTATATTCACTATAAGGGATTGGTACATTTATATAACATATTTCAATTCCTCTCTTTTTCTCCCCCCCATAAGACATTATCATATATACAGATTAAAAACCAGACTAAAGTGGGAAAGAACTTAAAAAACATGTAAAACAATTATACTAGGTCAAAGCACACTTTTAGATACTTTGTCCATGCTATTTACAGTATCTTTTTTCCTATAATGTCTTACATACGTATAGTTTTTCATGAAAGAAAAGCCACGTGATACACAAACCACGCTTGTGCAACTGACTTAATTCACTTATTATGGTTTCAAGGAGCATCTGTTTTCCTACAAATGACTAAGTTTATCCTTCCTTATGGCAGACTAGTACTCCATTTTGTATAAATACCATATTTTTAAGTCATTCATCTGTTAATGAATATATAGGTTGTTTCCAAGATTTAGCTATTTTGAATTGTGCTCCTATACACATGAGTATGGATAAATCACTGTGGTATGTCTTTAACTCTTTTGGGAAGATACTCAGCAGTGGAATAGATGGGTCAAATGGAATTTCTAGTTTTGGTTTTTTGAGAAATTCCCATACTGATTTCCATAATGATGGTGTCAGTTTACAGTCCCACCAACAATAGGGAATTCCTTCCTCTTCGCATCCTTACGAGCATTTGTTAGTGGTTGCTTTCTTGATAGCATTCATTTTTTTTTGGAGTGAAATGGTATCTCAGTGTTGTTTTAATTTTCATTTCTCGAATAGTCAGCGATGTTGGACACTTTTTCATATATTTATTAGCTGTTTGAATTGCTTTATCTCAGAAGTGTCTATTCATTTCAGATGCCCATTTTTAAAATTGAGTCTTTCATTTTGAGGGGTGTAACTTTTTTGAGTTTTAAAAAAATATTTTAGATAATTGTCCTGTGAGGATTAAGCTGGCAAACTTTTTTTCCCATTCAGTAGACTGTGTCTTTACTCTGTTAGTGGTTTCTTTTGTTATGCAAAATCAGCTCGATTTTAAAGACATCATGAGAAGAGCAAGAAATTGAATATGCAATATCACATAATGTAAAAATGAATGAAACATTATTTATCTTTCAATATTACATGAAGATACAAGGACATATATTATAAACACTAGAATGGGCAGGAAATGAAAGTGAGGACAAGGAGGATATGAAAGGGAAAGAGATACAAAAGATACAATGAGATAAGAGGGGAATCTTGTACAGATGGCCAACTTTTGTATATCCAATAATGTGCTGTGAACTAAAAAGATTTATAAAAATTTTTAGAGAGCAGAAAAAATATAATTTATGTTTTTTATAAGCCTAGATGAAATCATAACTTATGTTTTGGGCTGCTTGTCAATTTGTTTTTTAAAACTGCATATTTATTAGCTTTAGTATGTAACATTTTTATTAAGCACTCCCTGTCTACCTGATACAGTGCCAGAATTCCCAGCCCTGGGAATTAGTTATGAATGACAGACCCACAGGATAGAAGCCTAGATTATTTATTACTAGATCAGAGGCCCACTAGTACATTTAAAGTTTTAGTGATCATTGCCAAATTGTCTTCAAAATATCTGTATCAGTTGGTACTTTCCTTAGGTGTAAAAAAGACTTTTTTTTTAAAAGAGCAGTTTTAGTTTCATAGCAAAATTGGGGGGAAGGTACCGAGATTTCTCATATCTCCCTTGGCAGACAGAGTGTAGCTTTCCCTGTCAGTAACAGCCCGCCTCCCCTGAGGGGTGCACTTGTTCAAACTGGGGAGCCGCCACTCACACAGTATAACCACCACAGTCTGTAGTTTGAGGTTCACTCCCGGGGCTGTTCATGCATCCACATTATAGAATCATACAGATTGTTTTCACTACCCACCATCTGCTGTGCTCCACCTACGTCTCGCTTCTCTGTCCTTAATTCCTGGCAACCTCTGTTCTTATCAAGATCTCTGTAGTTTTACCTTTTCCAGAATGTCATGTAGTTGGAATCATATAGTGTGTAGCCTTTTCAGATTAGCTTCTTCCAGTTAGCAACATGCATTTAAGCTTTCTCCATGTCTTTTCATGGCTTGATTATTTCCTTTTCTAGCTCTGAATACTATTCCATTATCTGGATGTACCGGAGTTTATTTATGTATTCATCTACTTAAGCACAACTTGACTGCTTCCAGCTTTTGGCAATTAGGAGTCAGACTGTTGTAAACTTTCATACTCAGAGAAAAGGATAAGCACTTGAAAAATGCAAATAGATAACTGTTAATGTAGCCTTCAAATTTTATATCAGTTGATGCTTTTTAGTGGGGAGGCAGTTCCTGTTTGTTTGTTTATGGGGGCTAAAGGGATTAAAAGACAGTGAGATAGGAAAAGTACTAAGGAAAGACGGGATTTGTGTAAGCCGAGATGGCTCTGAGCTGGGAAGAGGATAGAAGCTAAGCAAATTCTGACCTGGATCAGAGGCAGATGGTCCCAGGCAGCTCACTTGGTCCGGCTTACTCTGGCCTGAGCTGTGGACTCTGATATTAAGCACCTGTTCATGAAAGAGGAGAGGAAAACCCATCTCACAATTATTTCTTACCCACTGTTGTCCTTTAACAGGGATGTGGCCTCTGTATCCAGGGGCCAGCACCCCTATTTAGTTTCTGATGAGCTTCCCATCCAACTGCTGGAGCCCTAGATGGCAGACAGGACGGCAGGCGGGGATCCACCCGGGGCCTCTGCGGAAACAGGATATAATGTTCCCCAGCAGGGTGAGCCGCAGCTGCTTATCTGGAGTGGTCAATAAGGCAGACAGAAAACAGTCTCTGTGACCTTCCTTCCTGGTGTGTTTGAAAACCATGACCCTGCTCCCCTTTTTGAAGGAATACACTGAGGAGTTTTAACTAATTGGAGTAGAAACGCGAAATGTTTGTATTTTCCAATTATTCATTTCTGTAGTGTTCAACTGAATTTCCTTTTCCTATTCTAACATTTTTGGCAGATTCCATAACTTTAGTTCTCATTTAGTTCTAAAAATCTCAGTCAATTTGGGTTTATAACATCTATCTCAGATTCAGTGTGAGCCTCATCTTCCATGTCTTCCAGTGTTGGCCGGAGCCGAGGCCCAGGAGCTCTGTGGCTGGAGTTGCAGCTATCTTTCCCCCCTTCCTCCAGTCTGGCACCTCCGCACAGGGTGGACAGGGAGAGACAACTGTCGAGGTGGAGGATGGAGAAACACAGTCTGCCCTGAGATCTAGACCACCTTCCTCTCTCAGATCTTCTTGTATGTTTCGTGCTGAGGGTGCAGTTGTCATTTTAGTTTGAACAGTTCTCACGAGGGAACTGTTCGGTAGATTTCACAATATTTAATGTGTCTTTTTCTCCACCTCCAGGACAAATTTCCACAGCACCTTCCAATCTTCTCCAAACAGTTTGTTACTTTTCCACATATCTGCAGGGATGGACATTCTGACCCCGTTGAGATCTGCTGAAATCTTGGCTTGGTTCAGAGAAGAGGGATAGAAGAACAATGTCTTAGGCCCCTGGGCCTTTGTCAGTGGTGAGAAGGAAGCCTCGGTTGTCCTTTGGTTAGCTTTGGTGTCTGTAGACTAGGTGGTTGGAATGCCAGGTGAGTCATTCATCCTCCTCTGGACTTCTCTGCTGCTGAGCATCACCTGAGAGTGAGTAGCTGTGTCTTCCTTCACCCCAACCAGTGATCCTTGTCTCCAGCACTTATCTATAGAAGAAAGGTCTGGCGTAAGTGAGGTATTTACATCTTTTTGCTTGAAAGCTCCTTAGACAGCTCCATAGTTCTTTCTACTTTGTAACCCCATGCCCACTTGTGTGGAGCCACGAGACCTTCTGGAGTCCTCTTTTGCATGCTCTGGGTCTATCTTTTCAGGGTTACCCAAAGAGGACATTGCCTTCATAAATCTCCATGAGAATAGCAGTACCAGGAACATTCATGAATGTACCAAGAAAGGCAGATAAAACTCTCCTCGCAGATATCTTACTACACTGCCCTTGGATGGCAACCCCAGCATGTCCTCAGCATGGGCAACCCAGTGAGCATCCTTCCAGGTGAGAGGCTAGTTTCTGGCTTTTTTTCTGATTCCCTCTGATTCTGAAAGTGATTATTCTGCAAGTGTGTCCCCCTGTGGCTTTGGGAAGAGAGGGGAAGGCCATCTTTCCCATCTTTGAAATGTGTCTCACTAAGAACTCACAACGTGATAGATTTCAATTCTAACTCTATCCCTTTGCCATCCTTCTCAGATTACATTGAGAAAGGTTGTGTGAGTGTGTGTGTGTGTAGGTGTGTGTGTGTGTGTGTGTGTTGGTTAGGATGGCGGTGATAATAGTAGGACTGTTTGGACCAATCTTTAAAAATCTGATGAGAGAGAGGACATTGCTGTGGCTCCTCTTAGAAGCTGGTGTACTCATGGCCTCTTTGTCCTCAGGCAAGGACCCCAGTTGCTACTTCGGAGCACCAGAAAGCCCTGTTCCACCTCCTCTGTCTGACACAGAGGCTAAATGTGGGCCAGGAGACCTCCTGCAGTCCTGACCCTGGCCCTGACCTTAGAGGTACATGCTAGAAGATAGGATCACATCCTGAGAATTAAGCACAGAGCCAAAGAAAGCGCGCCCCTGGCAGTCTAAGAGCTCACAGTGTTTTCCCTTTGCTGTTGATCTCTTCCTTTAAATACTCTATGTCTGACAAGAGGAAAGGAGTGAATGGATGGAAAGAAAAGATTGTGGTGGAAAAAAGGTTTGCAGAGGAGGGAAGTGTGGTCCCTTGTGCTGCGTCTGTCAGAGGACTATGAAGTCGCCAGGAACTTCATGATGTCAGAGTTCATCTCTGGACACTATCATGAGAAAAAGGCAGATTTGCAACTAGAAGCCTTCTTCCTGTTTGTCCATCCGTCTGTCCACCCACAAATACAACTATTACTGTGCATCGGTTGAGAAAAGCTTTGCACAATGGCAGCCATTTTTGTGCTATGCTTTATCACCCCTTTATCTCCCTGTCTCATATGGTTTATCTGTCAACATACAGAATTATTAGAATCCTGTCTTTTCTAGACATGGGAACTTGTGAGGCAAAAATACCACTACAAATCCAAGTGTGCCAGAGGAGATTGCCTACCTTAAGTAGGAACTACAGCTTTATAAAAATTAATTTTCAATTGCCATCTACTATTTTCTGCAAAGACTGTACTAATCTAGCTTCCTTCCAATATTATGTAAATTCCTCTTTCTCTGCAACCCCACCAGCACTTGTCACTTTTGTCTTTTTGATAGTGGCCATTCTTAGTGGGGTGAGATGTTATTTGATTTTTGGTTTTGATTTGCATTTTCCTTATGATTAGTGGTATAAGTGCTTTCTGTGTACTTTTAGCCATTTAGAGGATATCTTTTGAGAAATGTCAATTATAAATCTTTGCTCATTTTAACATTACTATTATTATTTTTCCACTGAGTTGTTTGAATCCCTTATGTGCTCCAGATGATAATTCTTTGTTAGATGAACAATTCGCAAACCTTTTCTCTCATTTTGTAGATGTTCTTTTTGCTCTGTTCTTTGTTTTCTTTGCAATATAACTAACTTCTTTGTTTATTTGGTTTTCCTTTTAGTTGCCTGTAATTTTGTGGTCTTATGTATTTGTCTATACAGATATTTTGAAGTATTTCTTTTATTTCTTCTCGAAGTTTCATATAGGTACTAGAGTTTTGGGGCTGTTGATCTGCTGAAGTTCTTAGCAAGTAATCCGATTCCTTCTTGGTTTCTTTCTTTATAAAATGAAATACAAAGGTCCCTTTTTTCTATTAAACCCTAAACTTTAAAGAAATTTTTATTAAATATATACTGTCTTTGTATATCAGTGGTATAGCAATGTGTATTGCAAATTGTTATCATATCAGTGACATAGAGAGATACACATACATTCAACTAGATGGAGATATAGTGTCCCTGTTTTGTATATCAAGAAATAGAATGTCAAAAAAGTTGAATCTTGAATCGAGGATTTAGCTCAGTGGTTCTGGCCCCTGCCTTGCAAGCACAAGGCCCTGGGTTTGATCCCCAGTAACCACATACAACAGTGCCAGGCATGGTGATCCACACCCACCAGCAATCAGTATCACATACCACAGTGCCAGGTGTGGTGGTTCACATCTGTAATCCCAGCACTCAGGAAGCAGAGGACAGGGGGATTGTTGTGAGTTCGAGGCTGCACTCAGGGCCAGCCTGAACTACAAAGTGAGACCTTGTCTAAAAAAAAAGAAAGTTGCATCTTAATTAAGGATTTAGAATAGCACTGAATGTAAATTTACATCTGTCTGATTGCAAAGCTCAATAATATCTTTCTATTTATACTGTAATCCTTCTAAAGTGTATAAAGGAAATAAGTAAAAATCATCTGTGATAAAATATATGAAGCCTTTAGAGGACCATCTTTATGACATTACTTGAGGAAGATGTTGAAGAATTTATTATTTATGTGAAATAGAACTTGGTTTAAATTAGATTTAAACTTGGACTAGCTTGAATGCTTTTTTTTTAATCATTGTTTTCTAATCTTTTCTTTTCTGGTAACATAACTTGCTTACTGTTTCTGTAAGAGGTCTACTCCTAGAGCCTTGTGAAGGCTGGACTCTTTTCTCTGGCTTTTTCCCAGGGGGATACATAAAGCTCTGTGCTTTGTAGACACAACTTGGTAATTAGAATCCAAGATCCATCTACATCTCTGGAATCCAGGCCTTATGTAGTCTCTTCTTCTTGCATCTGGCTGTGAGGCACCACGCTAGTAAGCCTTGGTGGAAGTGATATCAAAAGACTTCTGATATTTAAACCATAAGAACCCTTGCAACCCCTGCAGGGGTCTCACGGAAGATTGTCTTTCACAAGACGGCCTTTTGGTACCTAGTTGTCAAGAGTGTCACATGACCCAAGTCACATGGGCAGTTATATGTTAGTTTCCTTGTCTACAGCCTCAGTTAAGCTTCCCACACTCAGAAGACTCTAGAAGTTGTGTAGGGGTTCCATATTGAACATTCAATCCAGTCCACTCAAGCCGTAGATAACGTTTGGCCTAGACAGTATCCAACTTTAATCACATGAGAGATCTTGAGCAAGAATCACCTTGCAGAGTCCCCTCGCCCCATCCTCACAGAACCATGTGAGAGAAAAACATATTAAAGATGGAGCCACTAAGTCTTGGGATACTTTTTCACACAGCAATAGAGAAATGGAAAAGTGCCTCTCGTACAAGAGATTTTCTGGCTTATAGCTGAGCAGTGAGGCTTTGGAGTTAAGAGTCTGAAACTTACTAACTTCTTGATCTCACAGCGTTTTCTTCATCTCTGTGCATTCAGTATCCTCATCTGTAAGATAAGCATTATCACAGTTCATTCCTTCTAGAATTTTGAGAAATATGATAATCTACGTAAAGGGTTTAATATGAGGTCTGGTATTTACTAAGCATTGGTTAAGTCTCCACTGTGATGATAATGATAGAAATTAATGGCTTTATAGAACCAAGCAAAATTCCACCTAAAGTGCAATCAATTATTTGCATTTCTCTTTTAGTTTCCTTTCTACTTATCCTAATCTACCAGGTCCCTTGAAGCCAAATTATGCCAAGCTGGATGCAAACCTGCCTTACTCTATCCTGCTATGGAATTCTATCCCAGGTCACCTTTTCTGAGTTGATTAACTTTTGGGTTGAGGGAACATGGACCTTCTATTTGCCCGTTTTCATTTCTCCTTTAAAAGCCATTCCCGTTTTGTTTTTCCTTCAGTGGCCTCCAGGGAAATGGTTTACCTCACTCAGAGGGCACAGGGAATTAAGCAGGAAATGGATGTCCTAACAATGATGACAAGAATGAGGGTCCCTTGGATGAAGAGGAAAGCCGACACTTAAATTGTCCTCTGTGGTTTCTTAATGACTTGTTGTGGCTTGGAGTACTATGCTGGTTCTCATAAAAGGAAACCAAACATATATTGGGGTTTGTTGAAATGCCAGGATGAATGACGTTTTTCAGAACAGCAAATATCTTCCTATGGCTTTACAGCTCCTGTGATTGTTAATTCTGGGGAGAGTGCACAGGGATGTGGGGTACATCAGGACCACCACGAATCCCATCTGCGCCCATACTCATGTTTTAGATTCCAAGCGTAAGTAATAAAATTGTATTAAAATGTTAACTGTCTGAGCAGTATATGTGCACCTAACCTACTTCCTCACTCATTTTGTGCTCTTTCTTTTCAATTGGGACATGTTTTAAGAGAGCTGATTAAGTGATTTATGTATGGGTTTTTTTTTTTTTTTTGAGACATGGTCTCGCTTTTGTAGTTCAGGCTGGCCTTGAGCTCACTATGTACCCAAACAAGCCTTGAACTCACAGCAATCCTCCTATCTCCGCCTCCTGAGTGCTGGGATTACAGGAGTGGGCCACCATGCCCAGCATTGTGGTATGTGGTTACTGGGGATCAAACTTGGAACCTTGCGTTTGCAAGGCATATGCTGGAACCACTGAGATAAATCCCTTGTCCATATGCCTGGAATTTTTATGCATACTAATTTTTATCCATATGTAGGAACCTACATATGGGGTCAGGTAGTTAAGGAGAAAGATCTCATCATTTCATTTGCTCTTTTTTGATGAATTGATACAAAGTATGTCGTTTGCATCTTTGATTGTGACTTAAATAAATTTAAACCACAGAAATCTTGAAGTAAATTTTAGTATCTGAAAAATCAGGAAGAGAATGATGTATTCTGAGTTATTCTGAATCCTATTTTAACAGAGTGGGCTCAGTTATTAGGAATCAGTCTTGAAAGTAGTTGCTTTGGATTTTAAAAAAATTAATTAAATTTATTGCTACATTTTAGATATACATAATGGTCACATTCATCATAGGGAATTTATACCTGTACATGATATATTTTGATGGATCTTTTTTCCCATTCCCTTCAATCCAGCCTCCTCTCCTATTTATGAGCTTTCTTTCCATTTTTCCTTCTTTCTCATTGTTTTTCTTTTCCTTTTCTTCCCCCTTCCATAGTTCTCCCTCCCATTTGAATACTTTCTTCATATTTCACAATATCTATTATGCATTTTGTCTTTATTTACATTTTTGGATTCTCACATCAGAGAAGCAATGAGAATTTACACATATGTGTCCAATTTATTTCACTTAAGAGCGTAGTCTCAAGGTGCATCCATTTAAACAGAAGTATCTCAACTTTATCTTCCTTTATGACTGAATAGTACTGTATTATATAAAAACTCCACGTCTTTTTTAGCTGTTCGTCAATTGATAGGCATTTAGGTTGTCTCCAAGATTTAGTTATTACAAACTGTGCTGCTCCAAACATGGTTATGCATGTATTATTGAGATATGATGCTGTTAATTCTCTGGGTAAGATACCAAGAAGGCAAATAGTGAGGTCAGGTGGAACCTCTACTTTTAGTTTTTTGAGGCGTCTCTACATTGATTTCTACAGTGGTAGTAGCATCAGTCCACATTCCCACCAACAGGACAAAGTATTTCTTTTTTTCCACAGACCCATCACATTTGTTATTGGTTAATTCCTTGATAATAGCTATCCTTTCTGCAGAGAGATGGAATCTCAGTGTTGTTTTAATTTGCATTTCTGAAAGAACCAGTGATGTTGAACATTTTTTCATATATTTATTTTCCCCTTGTGCTTCTTCTAAGAAGAGTCTATTCACTTCCGATGCTTATGTTTGGGGTGGGTCTTTAAATTTGGTGTGGTCTGATGTTTTGAGTTCTTTATATATTCTAGATATTATTCCTTTGAGGAGCACCTGGAAAAATATTTTCACACTTTGTGGGTTGTCTCTTCACTTTTTTGGTGCTTTCTTTTGCTGTGCAAAAGCTTTTTAATAAGATATTGACTTCTTTGTGCTATTTCCTGTGCAGTTGGGGTTTTATTCTTAAAATCTTTGCCTACATCTGTTTCTTCAAGGGTTGTACCTATTCTATCTTCCAGCAGATACAGTATTTCTGTTTTAATAATTAGATCTTTGATCCATTCCAATTTTAGTTTAGTGCATGCTGAGAGATATGGGTCTTGTTTTAGTCTTCAGCATGAGGAAAGCCATTGTTTGCAACACCATTTATTAAAAATATCTTTCTTCCAGTGAAAGTTTTTGGCCCCTTTGTGGAAAACAAGGTGGCTGGGTGTTCAAGCTGTTTCTGCATTTTCTAATCTGTTCATTGGTCTTCAGGTCTGTTGTCTTGCCAGTAGCATGCTGTTTTCATCACAGTAACTTTGTAGTATAATTTCAAGTCAGGGATTGTGATGCTTTCTGTCTTGCCTTTGTTGCTAAGAATTGTTGTTGCTATTCTAGATCTTTCTTGGTTCCAAATAAATTTTAGGAATGATTTCTCCAGTTCTGTGAGGTGGCCTGTTGGTAGATTGATCAGAGTTGCATGAAATCTGGGTAACAGTTTTGACTGTATGGCCATTTTCACTCTGCTGGCGCTTCTTACCTAAGGACAGGAATATTGTTCCATTTTCTGGCATCCTATTTGCTCTTCTTTTTAGAGCACTTTTTAATGTGAAGATCTTTTACTTCCTTTGTTGGGTAAATTCCTGAGTTTTTTTTTTTTTTTTCAATGCTATTGTAAAAGGTGTTGTGTGCCTAATTTCTCTCTCAATGAGTTTTTATTTGTGAAGAGGAATGCCATTGATTTTTGAGTGTTGACTGTGTATCCAACTATGTGACTGAATTTAGTTATTAGAATTAGAAGTCCTTTAGTGGAGGTTTTAAATATTTTTTATAGAATATCATGCCATTTGCAGATAATGATAATTTAAATTGTTCTCTTCCTAGCTTTGTTCCTTCCTTTTATATTTTTTTCTCTTCTCTAATTTCTCCAGCTAATGTTCCCAGAACTGTATGGAATAGGGGTGGTGATAGTAGGCATCCTTGTCTTATCAATGATTTTAAAATGAGTGCTTTCTATTTTTGCCCATTTAGCATGATATTTGCTGTTGATTTGTCATAGATGGTTTTTATCAGATTAAATTAAAGATTATCCATTCCAAATTTCTGTAGGTTCTTTTTTTTTTAAATCATAAGTGAATGTTGGACTTTGTCAGATGCTTTTTCTGCATCTATTAAGATGATCATGTGATTTTATCCTTGGCTCTAGTGATATGGTTTAGGAATTTTTTTTTTAAATGTCTAAGTCTGCAGTTCAGTTAGGCCAAGGAGACTGATGTACACCTTCCAGTGGCTCAAACCACTGTGATGCCTGTCCATCAAGTGGACTTCCTTCAAGAGTTTTGTTTGTGTTTTTAAAAACTAGGTCAACCTCTGTAATTTTGGCTTCTTTTCTCTTCTTCCTTTCTACTCTGGAAGACAAAATCCACTTTTTAATCTTTTGAGTTACCTTCATATCTATGAGAATGAGCCATATAACCTGAATTTCTTGGGTCGATGCCTGGAATAAAAGTGAACTGTGGCTCTTGGTTCATGAAGATTTTCCTGTGATCAGTATTAATATAATTCTGCTGCATCTTTATCTATAATAATCAAAGTTTTTTGAATTTTTATTCATCTGTGATGATGCAAAATTATAAATTGAAAATTTGAAATATAGATTTTGATAATCAATTTTTGAACTGATAGCTAATTTAATAAAAATTTGTGCTTAAGTTACTAGGCCCTCTTGATTAGGAAAAATTATGATTCTGAGCAGTGACTGTTCCTAGCTCTTGAAGAAAAGACCTCCTGGTGTTAGTGAATTTCTAATGAAATTGAATTTCTAATTGGGAACAAGCACATTTGAATGTCAATTTTACCCCAAGATGTTCAAGATTGATGATAATGAGACTTGTCTTTGTTTTTACGGCTCCCCATATGAGACTCAAAGATACCTGCTTTGGGCTGGTCTTGTAAGATTTGTAACTGTCCATCCATGAAGTATATGGAGTAAGTGTCGCTTATCCAAGACTGTCTTTCTATGTTTTAATTAGTATACACTTAAGATGTGCAACAAATATATTATCATGGACATTAGTACAGACACAGATTAGATTGAAATCCCTTTTGCCTTTCAAGGACCACCTTTCATATTCCTGTCCTTAGTGAACAAGGTGAAAGTCTGTAGTTCTATCTTTGGAGGTCTCTATTACTATCTTCTCTGTTCCTATTGTACTTTCAAGTGATTAAAACATTTTTTGTCGGGCCGGGGATATAGCTCAGTGGTTCCGGCGCCTGTCTTGCAAGCGCAAGGGCCCGGGTTCGATTCCCCAGTAACCACATAACAATACTGGGTGTGGAGACCCACACCCAGCAGCAACCAGTACCACATATCACAGTGCCGGGTGTGGTGGCTCACGCCTGTAATCCCAGCACTCGGGAGGCAGAGGCAGGAGGATTGCTGTGATGTGAATTTGAGGCTGAGCTCAGGGCCAGCCTGAACTAGAAAGCGAGACCCTGTCTCAAAAAAACAAAAACAAAAAAAAAACCACACATTTTTTGGCTTTCTATTTTCTTGATAGTCTATATTTTAAATTATTTTCTCCCCATCCCACTATACCTATTCTTAACTCCCAAAAGTTTGAAATGATGAATTGGTGGGGATAAAATTGATGGTGAATAGAAAGAAAAATAATCTAATTTACATCAAAATTAGGGCAAAAGAAACTAAAAGAAATAGAAATTTTCAGGTAACAAAATTGTTATTATTATTTTTAATGGTGATAAAAGTCCATCATGAAAAAATTATCAAAATTTGTGTGGAAAAATGTAAGCAGATGCTTCTGTCCAAGGAGCAAGTGTGAAATTTGGTAATCCATTAAGAAAAAGCTGGTATATATCCTAGATAGGAGACCTTTGTCTGAAGAACAGCTTGTAAATATATTTTTCCCAAGTTACAGGTCCTTTTGTTCTGTTGGTGCTTTCTTTGCTGTGCAGAAACTTTTTAATAAAAGGAGATCCCAATTCTCGATTCTTTCTGCAAGTTTCTGTGCTGCTAAGGTTTTGTTCATAAAGTCTTTCCCTATGCTAATGTCTTCAAGAGTTCTAACCTATCTTCCAGCAAGCTTAGTGTTTCTATTTTAATGTTTAGGTCTTTAATCCACTTTGATTTCAGTTTAGCACATAGTGAAAGATGTGGGCCTAGTTTTACTCTTTGGGAGTTTAAATCCAGTTTTTGCAGCACCATTTATTAAAGAGGCTATCTTTCTTCCATTGAGGATGTTTGGCTGTTTTGTCAAAAATGAGGTGGTTTGTGCTTTCTTCATCTTCTAGTCTATTCCACTGATCCTTGGGTCTGTTTCTTTGCCAGTACCATGCTGTTTTTAATCATATTGGCTTTATTGTGTAGTTTCAAGTTATAGATTGTGATACCCCCTTGCCATGTCTTTGTTGCATAGAATTACTTTTGCTATTCCGGGTCTCTTCTGGTTCCAGATGACTCTGTATTATTTTCTCTAGTTCTGTGAAATATGTTGCAGGGATTTCGACTGGCATTGCATTGAACCCATACAGAAGTTTTAGGAGTATGCTGATTTTGACAATATTAGTTTTTTCTACTCAGGAACAAGGCATATATTTCCTTTTTTTTTTTTTTTTTAGGTTTTTTGAGACAGGGTTTCGCTTTGTGGTTCAGGCTGGCCCTGAGCTCAGCCTCAAATTCACATCACAATCCTCCTGCCTCTGCCTCCCGAGTGCTGGGATTACAGGCGTGAGCCACCATGCCCGGCACTGTGGTATGTGGTACTGGCTGCTGCTGGGTGTGGGTCTCCACACCCAGTATTGTTATGTGGTTACCAGGGAATCGAACCCGGGCCCTTGCGCTTGCAAGACAGGCGCCGGAACCACTGAGCTAACTCCCTGGCCCTATATTTCCATTTCTGATATCCTCTTTAATCTCCTTTTTAGAGTGCTGTATTTTTCAGATGTTAGTTTGAAAGGAATTATTTCTGAATTTCACTCTCAGGGAGTCTCTTATTTGTGTATAGGAAGACTATTAATTTTTTCATGTTGACCTTATATATATACATTTGCATTTAGTAACTATGCTGCTAAATCTGGTGATTTAATCCAGCAGTTTTTTGGCTGAGTTTTTGAGCTCTTTTATGGAATATCATATCATTAGCAAATAATGACAGTTTAACACATTTTGCCTTACTATCTTTATTCCTTTTATTTCTTTTTCTTGTCTAATTGCTATGGCTAATGTTTTCAGCACTCTGTTGAACAGGAATGGTGAAAGTGGACATCCTTGTCTTGTTCTTGAACTTGGGAGGCAAGGTTTTAGTTTTGATCCTTAGTATGATGCTGGCTATCGATTTTTCATAAATAGATTTTATCAGGTTGAGATAAAGATTGTCTATTCCAATTTTCTCTGCAATTTTAATCATGAATGGGTTGGATATTTTGAATGATATTTCTACATCTATTGTGATGACCATTTGGTTTTTGTCCCTGAGTCTGTTACTAGTGTATTACATGTATTCATTTACATATGTTGAGCTATCCTTGCATCCCTGGCATGAATCCAACTTGGTCAGAGTGTATGATCTTGATGACCCTCTGTATTGTGTTTGCCAGTATCTTATTGAGAATATTTACATCTGTGTTCATTAGTAAGATTGTCCTATAGTTCTCTTTTTTGATTGAGTCTTCCTCTGCTTTTGTAATCAAGATAATGTGGGTTTCAGGAATGAATTTAGGAGTATTGCTTCCCTTTCAGTTTCATTAAAGAGTTTGGCAAGTAGTGGCATTAGCTGTTTCCTAAATTTCTTATAGAATTCAGCAGTAAAGCCATCAACACCAGGCCTTTTCTTTGTCAGTAGGTTTTTAAATTACATTTTCAGTTTAATTGATTGATATTTGAGTGTTTAACATTTTTATATCTTCTTCACTTAACTTTGGTAGGGCAGATGTGTCTAGAAATCTGTCTATTCTGTGTTTTTTCTCTTAATGGAGTACAGGTAGGTGTTCATTATCCTATGGATTTCTGCTGGGTCTGTTGTGATTTCAGCCTTTTCATTCCTAATTGCACAGATCTGAGCCTTTTCTTTCCTTTTTTGAAGGGTTGGCTAAGGGTTTGTTGATTTTGTTTATTCTTACAAAGAACCAACTCTTTGATTTGTTGATTTTTTTTGTATTCTTCTCTTAGTCTCCATTGTATTAATTTCTGCACTAATCCTTATAATTTCCTCCCTTGTATGAGCTTTGGGTTTGTCTTGCTTTTCTTTTTCTAGGAGCTTGAGGTTTAGCATTAGGTTGTCTATCTGAGCTCTTTCTGTTTTCCTAGATGGACATTTATTGCTGTGAATTTCCCTCATAGAACTGCTTTCATTGTATTCCATAGATTCCTATATGTTTTACTGGCATTATTATTTAATTGTAGAAACTGTCTAATCTCTTCTTTCACTTCTTCATTGACACATTGGTTGTTCAGGAGAGTGTTGTTCAGTATCCATATGTTTGTGAGGTCCTTGGAATGACTTTAGCTATTGATCTCCATTTTCAAATCACTGTGGCCTGACAGTTTACAAGGGTAACTTCAATTCCTTTGCATTTATTTATACATGCTCTATGAACTAGCAGGTGGAATATTTTGGAAAAATTTATGTATTCTTAGAGAAATATATATTCTGATTTTGTGGAGTAAAATACTCTGCAGATGTCTATTAAGTCCATTTGTTCAAAAGTTTGGCTTAGTTCTAATATTTCATTGTTGAACTTTTGTCCGGTCGATCTCTTTATTTGTGACAATGGGATATTGAGATACCCTACTTCTATTGTATTAGTTCTTACTTGGGTTTTCATGTCGATTAATATTTATCTTATATAATTGGGTGCACTAGAGTTTGGTGCATAAATATTTATGAATGTAATCTCATCCTCTTGGCTTGTTCCCAGTACAAGTATGTAGTGACCTTCTTTGTCACTCTTAATTAGATTTGGCTTGGAATCTACTTTGTCTACAAATAAGATATAGCCAGTGCTGATTTTTTGCAGTTTCCTATCGCATAGAGAATTGTTTTCCATACTTTTATTTTCAGTATGTGGATTTCTTTCTGGGTTAAGTGTGTTTCTTGTAAATAGCATATTGTTGGGTCTTGCTTCTGTTTTTTTTTTTTTTTTTTTTTAGACAGGGTCTCACTTTGTGGTTCAGGCTGGCCCTGAGCTCAGCCTCAAACTCACATCACAGCAATCCTCCTGCCTCTGCCTTCTGAGTGCTGGGATTACAGGCGTGAGCCACCACGCCCGGCTGGGTCTTGCTTCTTAATCCATTCTGCCAATCTGTTTCTTCTAATTGGTGCATTGAGGCCAGAACTGTTAATGGTTGTAACTGATACTTACTGATTCATTCCTGTCGTGGTGTTTTCCTATTGTTGACTCTTTTGTTCTTTGTTTTTCCCCCATTTCCATTTAGCTTCTTGCCTTGCTCAGTGATTTCACTCTGGTTTCATGGACTGTGACACTCATTATCTTTTTCTAGGATATTGTTTAGAATGTTTTGGAGTGCAGGTTTAGTATTTGTGAAGTTTCTGAGGTGTTCTTTGTCATGGAAGAATCTTATTTTCCTGTCGATTTTGAAAGATAGTTTTGAAGGATACATCAATATAGGCTGGAGGCTGTTGTCTTTTAGGGCTTGAAATACTTCACTCTGGGCTCTCCTTGACTTGAGTGTTTGTGTTAAAGATTCTACTGTGATTCTGATAGGCTTTCCTTTGTATGTGCTTTATTTCTTTTCTCTAAATGCTTTCAATATTTTGTTGAATTTCTGGAACCTTGATTATTATATATCTAGGTGTAGATGTTTTCAGATCATGGCCAGTTGGAGTCCTGTATGCCTCACTTATCTGTATGTCAAATTCTTTTTCCTTTCCAATGATGTTTTCTGCCACTACTTCCGTGAACAGTTGGGTTTTTTTTGTACTATCTCCTGTTTCTTCCCTGACTCCAGTCAGTCTTATATTATTCCCTCTTTTTGATCCTCCTTGAGCTGCTATATTCCAGTGTGAGGACACCAAATTTCAGAGTGGCTTTGTCTCTGCTACTGATTACTCTACCATTTTCCCGGAAGTCCTGAAATATTTCCTTTATAATGGTTTTTAGTGACATACGTAGTTTTGAAGAATCTGAAAATTGGTAAATTTTCAAGTTTGTGAAGTATTTTGTCTCTTTAAAACAATTACTATGAGATTAATTTTTTGTTCACAACAATCTGTATAGTTGTATAAAATGAGGCTTTCCAAAGCTAGACACAGGCACATTCCTATAATTCCAGGTACTTAGGAGGCTGAGGCAAAAATATTACAAATTCAAAATCAATCTGTGCAACTCAGTGAGACCCTGTCAGACAAAGACTGAGAGAGAGAGAGAGACAGAGAGACAGAGAGAGAGACAGAAAGACAGAGACAGAGAGACAGAGAGACAGAAACAGAGAAGCATCAAGTAGACTACTTGAATACTCACTTGTATAAACATAGATATATTTGTGTATTAGTTCATTTTTGTTACTGTAATAAAATACCTGAGGCTGGATAAAATTTAAAGGAAAAGAGCATATTTATTGTACAGTTCTGGAGGTTAGAAGTATATACTAGCATAACTCTGGTGAAGGACTCATAGTGGATGACACTGAGGTGGTGAGAATACATATGGGAAAGAGCAATCACCTGGCCAGCCAGGAAACCAGAAAATTATTCATAAGTCAAATTCAGCCTTTTATAACAACTTGGTCTCATGAGTGTAGACAGGGACTTCAAGAGAACCACCTGAATCCATTCTGAACACAGTGCCCCAGTGAGCTAAGAATCTCCCATGAAGGGCCACTTCTTAAAGATTCCATTACCTCTAAATATCACCATACTGGACACCAAGTCTCCAATATGTGAAAGTTTGGGGGACACACCACATCCAAACCATAGCAGTTTATTTAAAAGAAAATCTATATCATTACCATTACTTGGATGCTTCATTTTACGTGTCAGTTGACTAGGTTATGCATTTTTTTCTAAAATCATAGATACATATAGTTTGTACATTATCTGAACAGTTCATGTATCATTGCAGTAGTGTGCATATTCAGTAGCACTCAACCACCCACTGACACATTCTTACAGAAATCCTAACAAGAATGTCTTAGGAAATAGATTTGGGTTGTTTTTCTACCACTGTGGTTAAGACTTGGTCATCATGATTCAGTCTGAAGTGAGAGAGGAGACATTTGGAAGCAATTTCTGTCATAGCAGCTAGCATCACATGGGTATGTAGGTCAAAGTTGTTGGATGATTGAATCATCATCTTGTTCTTTGTAATCTGCAAATATTTTCAGAATATTTTCATGTTTCTTTCAGTCATGCTATATTAATTTGCTCAAATTCTGAGTCTATGCAATTTTCATGCCTCAAAAGTCAGTCTTACTAGCTGAGGTGGCAGAAGAGTGCTTGGTCATTGTTATTTGGAAAGGCTTCTCGTGTCATCTTTCCAAGGCAAAGAGAGGTGACAGTGAGGAGCCAAGGCTCAGAGACTTTAAAGGCTAACTTCAGGTTACAGCCTAACTGGAACGCAAGAGCCAGCTGTGAGAGTGGAAAGCTTTAAATCTTCTACTGCTCAGTGGATGCATGGCCTTTTACTCTCAGCAGAGATTGTCAGAGAAAACCATGTGGCACGAACCAGCTGTAAAACACACTGACTGGATTAAGAGCTCTTTGTGGGCAAGAAACATGTGTGTGCACACACAATGAGCACATTCTTTAAAAATAAATAACATTTTGTGTCAGCTGTTTTACTTAAGGTTCCAAAGCACTCATCTATGATTCTTTGAATTATACGCATCTAATTAATATTTTTAGATAAAATTTAATGTGAATGTGTAGATTTACAAATATTTTATCGGGTTAAAAGTCTTGGCAAGTGACTCAACATATTCTAAGATGTGTAGCACATTTTGATTTATTTGCAGGTTCACCTTTTGGAGGAAGAACTATAATAGAAATATAAAGTTTTCTAGTTATTCTGGGACCAAAATGAGTAACTAACTGAATTTCTTAAAGTAAGTACTGTTTGCATCTTTGTCTTTGGATACTCTGACATGTTTCCCTTTGTCCTTTGATATCACTACACTGGTCTCCCCAGAGGACATTGACGTTGACAGAGAAAGACCAAAGGGGCCTCTGTGACTTCATCCAATTGTCATAACAAAAGGAACGCTTAGCATGCTTCTGAGGGATTGACTTCCAAGCAGGAACTGAGTTGTTTTGGAAACTTAACTAATGACATTGTTATTATTTCTCATGAGTGATTAGGTTGATAGATCAATCGTCCTCGTCCTCGCATTTAGAGTAATCCCCAGAGGCAGGAGTGGGGAGTCTGACGGAACAGAAATTGGGTAGCCCTGAATCTTGGCTAAAGCTCTCTTCTCTGCAAGAAGAATGTCATTTTCTGTGAACCTTCAAAATAATATTTTCTTAATAGTGAGGCCTAAAAATTTTGAACCACCCTGAGACCATTAATATATTTTGGAAAATGTAAAGGATACATTTAGTAAACAATGGACATTTGTAACAGAGCTGCCAAGACTTAAACATTACTGGTGTTAAGGTTCTTTTGATTGACACCTATTAACTGTACCCTGCAACCAGGAGGAGCTTGATAAATATTTTCTGAAAGCTGCATAATAAGCGGAGCATCGTTTCTCATCATAAATCATGGCAGAATATTTTTACAGATATCGTTGGGGCACAATCCTATCTTCATGACCTTCTTTTGCCTTTATTTGTGTATTTTGACTGATACTAACAAGATGCTAGCTTGAATGGAGATGCTTATAATTTAAAAACACGATTTTTACCATCTCCTAACACTTCACAAAGGTCAAGAGGGTAGATAAACAACTTCCTACAGCTGCTGCTACATCTGGCACACGACTACAGCAGAAAGTGTGTGCTGAAAAGATAAACAAATCAAGTTGTATCTACTTGCGTGCTTATGTTTTTTGTGTCTGAACTTGACCTTTAGCAATTAATATTAAAACCAGACTTGAGGATAATGAGTAAAAATTCAAATGGAGTAGCACTGTATGAAATTACCAGCATTCCCAAGAGGATAGATTTCTCTGAGAGCTTTGAGGCTAACTTTGATTCTGTAATCCTGGTTCGATGCCTTATCTTTGTTGTTTCCTTCTGGGAACCATTTCATCTTGATTCCTGCACAGTGTCAGGTCTTTTAATGAGTTTCTACTTGGCTAATGTGGAACATGAATTGTTCCATCTAGGTTGATTTACATCTATGTGGACATTTGCCAAATTTTACTTTATTTTTGACCTCTCTTGCATGCTCTCACTTCTAAGATTGTGTGACACTCTGGAGATATATCTGAAATTAGCAGGCAATTCTTTTAAAGAGGCTTCAGACAGGATTCTGTACTAGCTTTCAAGTGAAATAATCTGTTGGTTGATTATCTTTTATAGTTCTCATAAATATTACTGATGGCTCTGAACCTTAAAAAGAGCCAGATAATGGATTCTTTCATTGAAAACTTTAAAAGTGAAGTGTAGGGAAGAGGTATGACATTGTAATATTCACTCACTGTATTTGTGGTGAATCTGAGAAGGCTTTGAAGGCACAGCAAATCAAACAAAGACCTTGATTCTAAGTTGGTTTTTATATCCACTAACCTACAGCAACTTTCTAAAAAAGTCTGTTGAATATAGTATCCTTGATCATTTTACTTGCTAACACTCAGATTTACATTATTGTTACATTATTTACATTACTTGGAAACTTCTTTCAATTACATGTGTTTTTCACAGGCTAGGTTTTAGCCCTATGTATTAGAGTTAGGTTTATGCACTTTATATTTTCCATTCTCCCATTCATTTTTTGACCACAAACAACTATTGTTTAAAGTGTATTTGCTTTGTTTTTATTTTAGAGACTGATGAAATTTCTAGAAAAACATTTGAATATTTCACTTTTCTTTGCAGTAACCAGTAAAGTTTGGTGGGGGTCAGTTCTGTATTGCACCTTGACCAGTGAAGGCAGGTACCCAGTCTTCAGCTTTGTACTTTGTTTTTACAAAATTGCTGGGTGAGCACGTTACAAGATCACAGAACCTCCTCTCCTGATTACAACTTAGAGAATGTTGCCAATCAGGCCGGAGCCATAGGAGGGAATCAGGCTATTGTTTAAAAGGAGAAAAGTTGCTCCGAAGCTGATAAGTAGGTGGAGGGTTAAATCACAGTCATTTAGCCTTAAGAATCCACAGTGCAGTGCTGCTATCAGGAACTCGGTCAGCATCTGATGAACTTTTACTTTTCACGGCACCATCTGAAGGCAGTGATAGCGGTGAACAAATGTCTGTGCGTGGTCTGTGTTGGATACCTGTCAGTTGGTTTACAGATAACCTAGAGACCGCAGCGTATTGTGATGATATACTTAGGGCCAGACCCACAGGAGCAGGAAGTGTTATGCTTAGAGGCTTTTAGGAATAGGGGTCACTGGTCTACATGGTCTAATGTTTTGCTTTTCTAAAGGCCAGAATGTTATTTGGTGAATATTTTATGTTTTACATCTATATGAAGCCATGTAAATGCATGCTGTTATTAAATTAAGTAGCATCACACCTATAAACATGTTAAAATACTAATAAAATTCCACGGGTAAAGAGCAAAGCCCCTTTATCAATAAGAAGAGGACATGGTTTGGGAGAAAAAGAGTTGGGGAGCCAGGACTCAATGTGTAGTCCTGACCCACAGGCACATGTTCTGTACATGTGAACCTTCAGGGTTGTGCTAGTGGCATAGAACGTCTCTTACAAAAACCACAGTTTCTTGTACATATCACAGCTTTTGTACATACTTGTGAATAAATGAAAGGCTAGATGTATGCGTTCTGGAGCCCTGGCCTGGCTTGTCTCGTCTGTTCTGGGTTAGCTTGCTATGATGGAGCAGCAGTACTCAGAATGTTTACAAAGCCGTGATGTGGTTAGATGGGTGAAGTTTATGAAATTAGGCTCTACTCTTCACATTATGGAGGTGCCTGTGCATTAAAGACTGTGACAAGGACAGTGAGGAATAAGAAGAATGATGAGTGGTCCCTGTTTTCAGAGTTTTTAATCTAGCTAGAAAGATAAGACTAAAGGACTTTTTACAGTAGTTCACTTACAGGAATCTAATTGATGTAGCATTCAACTGTCCCTTTTGACTATGGCAGCTATTACTCTTATTGTCTGCTTTTATTTAACTTCAAGCCGTTCCTGGCGTTAGGTAGAATCACAGCATGTTTGGGTGAACTAGTTCCTCTCAAACATCCTTGACACCTTTTAATTCAACTTCTCATCCTCCCCATGTCTCATAAGAATATGAGAGGTTAAGTGTTTGAGATCACAAATTGCACAGTGAGTGGTAACACTCAGTAATTCCCCAGGCTTGGGTGCCAAAATATGCTGGAGTCCCAGGCTCATGCCAGGAGTTTGCTTCAGTGCTAAATAGGGTCTCTGTTTTGTGATATTCAGCCAACTGTTGCTTAGGTTTCAAGACAAGATGCAGCTTGTACTGAATTGTGCTCCTCAGTGAACATGTTAGTTTCTAAGGTCTGATTGCATTCTCTCTGAAACAAACAAACAAACAATCCCCAAACAGCCCTTCAAAAGGAGCATGTTACAATGATACCCACAATCTGTAAGAAATACTGCATTCACTAGTGTGAGATAACAGTTAAGGGTTCTCAAGCCCAGTGTCACAGACCTCTGCTCTTCATGTTTCACCTCCACGGTCGTGGAACAACCCCCCCCCCCCCATGAGACAGCCAGTGAGGCTCACAGAGCCTAAGCGCCACATCTGAGCTCTCAGAGATAGCAAATTCCAGTCACACTGGGAACTCAAAAACTGAGCTTCGGAGCCAGTGCTCCTAACTGCTGCTCTGTACCACTTGTGAATCTTATTATTTATTTTTTTGTGGTATTAGCTTTTAACTCTGAGTGTCTTCAGGTTAAGCAAGTACTCTTTCACCTTAACCTAATCAGGCCTAATGTGTGTGTGTTTTTAAACACCAGGCTCTTTGAAGTAGGTATGATGGGTGCTCAGTGTACAGCTGAACTACTGAAATACAAGTCCATGCAAAGGCTTGGCTGGGTCCCTTGTCTGGACCCTGAGGATACATGCTCCCCCTGTAACCTTTTGACTTTCAGGAGACCTGTCCTAGGTCACCATGGAACTGAGTAAGAATTTAAAAATAGCTCATAGCCCTCCGGTTCTTACATTTTCCAATACCTATTTTTCTCTTCACAACTGTCAGAGTTAGTGACAAATTTGGAAGGGCCAGATTGAAAATGTTGTAAGATTATAGAACTTTTTAAGTATCCCATAGAACTATCTATTTGGTGAATAGATAATTTTAAATGTTTTTCCTTGAGCTTCTTTTAAAAAAAAAAAAGGGATGGAGAAAGGAAATGCAGCCTCTGGGATTTCAGTGTGGAAATCATTCTAGAGCTCCCAGCCGGGAATGAGCCTTATGCCTTACCAAGCATCAGGGTCTGGGACATCTGATCCACCCAGATGGAGTTTCAGTTTGATTAGGCCTCGGAATCCAGCTTAGAAAATGGGCTGTTAAAAAGTCAGGAGAATGGAGAGTGGGCCTCTGCTTCTTAGGGTGGGACGCTGGCCTCTCTGAGCCGGAAGTGTGCTGATGTGCTGACAGTGAGGAGACAGGCCGTGCTTTTGTTTATTTTCTCATAAAGTGCTGATGAACAAATGAGGGAGTGCAGTAAGGGGCTCTGAAGGCAAGCTGTGAAAGGAGATGGCAGTTTATCTGCCTCTTAGCCTGGTTTCCTTCGGAAAGAGTGCTGTGGCGGGGCCGTGCGAGTCTGCATGTCCGCCTGCTCACCTGGTACTCCTCTTGCTCTTGTGGCCCTTTATTACTTTGAATGTCTCAAAAGTAAGTCAGCTCTGGGCCAGGGAGTTAGCTCAGTGGTTCCTGCACCTGTCTTGCAAGCGCAAGGACATGGGTTCGATCCCCGGTATCCACATACCATACTGGGCGTGGAGACTCACGCCCAGCAGCAACCAGTACCACATACCATAGTGCCGGGCGTGGTGGCTCACGCCTGTCATCCCAGCACTCGGGAGGCAGAGGCAGGAGGATTGCTGTGATGTGAGTTTGAGGCTGAGCTCAGGGCCAGCCTGAACTACAAAGCGAGACCCTGTCTCAAAAAAAAAAAAAAAAAAAAAAAAGTAAGTCAGCTCTTCTCCGGGGAGACTGTGAGAGTTCCTTAACAATAGGAAAAATGTATGATAAAGGTAATTCCACAAGGCAAATACTTTCTCTTTCTGTGTGTGTGTGTGTGTGTGTGTGTGTACCTATGCCTTAGAGTTTAAAGGATCTGGGATCCTTTAAAGAGATCTCAAGGAAAGTAGTGGAGTGGGGAATAGGATAGATTACTGGAAGCAAAATTCCTATCTTTAGATTTAAGACCTTATCTGAAGAGCAGTTCAGACATATGAGAAACATAGTGCCTGTAGCCATGAATAAATCTGTCACATGAGAGAGAAAAGTTCTTGGGCAGCATACCTTAAAATAGAGTGAGCTGGGAATTCATTGGGGGCCAAGGCATACATACAATAAAGACATAAATGATCAAATACATTGAAAAAACCCCAAGTAATCCAGAATTTAGTAACTGGAGAGCAGCCATTATCACTGCTCCTTGGTTACCATCACTTTGAAGTTTATTCCATCTTCTGGGGAGAAGTGAGCCTATCTCCTTTAAGCTAGAGTTGACTTCGGAGGAGTAAGATGATTTCTGGCAAAATAGCTCACTGAAAATCGACTTAGTGTGCTCTGCATTAAGAGATTTCAAATGTTTAACAGCTGATAGCAATTTTAACCAATGAGTGCTAGATTAATTCCAAAAAGCAAAACATACTAATAAATAGTTCAAAATGGATTCCATCCAATAGACTTAATGCTTTTTTCAGGTCAAAAAATTATATATATATATACCCATATTTTTTTTAAGAGACTAGATGATGTTTTGGAAAGAGAAGAAATTTATGATATGAAACTCAGTCTGCTCAGAGGTAAAAACTAGCATAAACTTTGATTTTTCTTGCTGTACATTTTAACAAAATGCAAACTCAGGTGTCTGACAGCTGAAGCATTTACCACTGGATTAATGTTTTCTGTTGACATCTATAGCGTGGTACTCACCAAAGATGAAGAAAAATACATTGATGGAGCCAGTGAACGCCTTTGAGAAAGGGCTGTTTATTTCCTCTTGGACTGTGCCAGTCCCCGAGATGTTACCACACACAGGGAGTATGTGGAGATTACTTGTGAATGTTCGAATTGCTAAACATTTCTGACCTCAGTTTCCCTATATGAGGGTGGTAGTGGTGGTGATGAACTCTGAATCCGGACTGCTGGAGCACTCAGGCCACGAACTGGATTATTCCCTCTGTGTGCCTTTGTTCCTCATCTGTAAAACTAAGAGGTCACAAACTGCTGTTGGAATTGCAAGGCTCAGATGGATTAATACTTCAAAGACACATAGAATAATACCTGAAGCAAAGCAAGCACCTACTAAATGCTTGTACTACTCCTAACAAACATCACACTTAGCCAAGAGGGATTTTCCTTAGATACTGCCTTGATTGAATTTCTTATCTATAAAATACACAGGTGATGAAACATCCTCTAAATATAAAAAGTCCAACACTTCCTGGATGCTCTGTACAGTTGAAGTAAGAAGCTGAGCTTATATTAAATATCATGTTACTTTGAAGAGCTCCCATAGTATTGGTGGTCTAGACATCCTGGTACTTTACTGTGACCTGTCAAAAATAATAACACACACGGCTTATAAAAATACCATACAGGAAGGTCTCAGATCAAAGGTACTATTTAAATATGACACTATTTAAAATTATTTTTATTTTTGGTATTACTCAGACTTTACTATTTAAAAAGAAAAAAAGTATGATTTTAGTGAAAAAGTCCCAGTTTTATCAGCTAAGTGCAGAAATAAAGGAATATGATCAGTGTTATGAAAACTCAAATTATAATACTATAATGTCAGTATTATGAATTTAGTAATGTTCAACATCTTTAATCTTTTAAATCTTTTATTAAATCTCAAATTCCTTAAAAAGACTCAAATGATGCTAGATTAGAATGATGTTATGTATCATAAAATTTTGGAGCAGAAAGCACTTTTAGACACCATTTAGATCACAGGCCTTGCTACATAGGAAGAGAAACAGGAGCTCAGAGGGAGGCCTTGTCTACTGATGGTGGAGCCCAGCTAGAACCTTCTCAGGCAGTGCCAAGCTGTGGCTCCCCAGTGTGAACAGTCAGCCATCATGCAGGGACCACATTCATGGATTCCAAACACTTAGATTAAGAAACAGGAGTGAAAATATGCAGGAAAGATCACCTCTGTATTGAATATATACCTTGTCATTATTCTCTAAACAATAAAGTCTCACAGCAATTTAGAGAGTGTTGCCTTTGTATTCGGAATTATAAGTAATCTAAACACGATTTAAAGTATATGGGAGATGCGTACAAAAGTTGTATGTAAATAATGTGCCATTTTATAGAATGGACTTAAGCATCTGAGAATTTCAGGTGCCCTGGGGTAGGGTTAGTTCTGGAACTGATTATGCAAATAGATACCTGTATTTCATTCTGGCTTTTGGGAAGTTGAGAATTTTTAGAAAGTTCTGTCTCTTTCACTCCTTTTCTCAACACTGCTCTTATCTCCTACTTTATTTATTTTTATTGTTTAAAATTGAAATCTTTATTGGTACATTACATATACACATCATGATTGCACTCCACAATGGGAATTTGTACCAGTATAAGACACAACTTAATTCTCATTTTTTCCCATAGCCCTACCCACCCTACCACCCTCCCCCATATACATAACATTTGTTTCCTTTCTTTCTTGTTATAATCTCATTATTTTTCCCCCTTCACCCTATTTTACTTTGAGTATTTTCTATTTCACAATATGTAACATACAATTCTAGAACTCATTTACATCTTTATTTTCTCATACCAGAGAAAAGATGCGATAGTTACCTATCTGTGACCTATTTATTTCACTTACGAGGATATCCTCAAGGTATGTCCATTTAAGTATAAATGATTCAAACTTATCATTTTTATGGCAGAGTAATACTCCATTCTGTAGAAGAACCACAGCGTTTTTTTCTAGTCTCCTGTTGATGAACATTTGGGTTGTTTCCAAGATGTAGCAATCACAAACTAAGCTGCTATAAACATGGGTGCACATATGTCACTGTGATATGAGTCTTTTAATTCTTTTGTGTATATACCTAGCAGAGTGATGGCCTGGTCAAATGGGACCTCCAATCCTAGCTTTTTGAGGAATCTCCAAACTGATCTCCACAGGGGTTGTACAAGTCTACATTCCTACCAACAGTGGAGAAGGGTTCCTTCTTCTCCGCAACCTTGCCAACATTTGTTGCTCGCTAATTCTGAAATGGCAGCCATTCTTTGTGGAGTGAGATGAAATCTCAGTGTTGTTTTCATCTGCATCTCTCGAATGACTAATGATGCTGAGCATTTCTTCAGTCTCGAGTCTTCAGTTGGTTCTCTGAGCCTCAGCCTCCTCATCTCTAGACAGGACTATTTCAGGCTCATTTTCAGAGCTGCTGTAAGGTTAATGTGGACACTTGGCAAAGACCTGACAGGAGGCGCCCTCTCGGTAGGCATTGTTATTAACAAATGCTGTAGTCCTACTACCTAGAATATATAAAAAACTTTTTAAAAAATCACCCCCAACCAAGTTTAAAGACTCAGTTCAAAAATGGGAATCTGAAATGAACAGACATTTTTCAGGTGAATAAGTAAAAAAAGCAAAGAAACACATGAAAAAATGTTCAACATCACTGGTCATTTGAGAGATACAGATGAAGACAACACTGAGATTCCACGTCACTCCACAAAGAAGGGGTGTTATCACAAATCAGATAATAATATATGCTAGTGGAGCTGTAGGGAGAAAAGAACACTTCTTTATTATTGGTGGAAATGTAGACTGGTGCAACCACTGTAGAGTCAGTGTGGAGATTCCTCAAAAAGCTAGGATTCTAGGTCCCATTTGACCCTGTTATTTCCCTGCTAGCTATATACATAAAAGAATTAAAAACATCGCACTACAGTAACATATATGCACCCATGTTTATAGCAGCACAGCTTGTAACAGCTAAATCTTGGAAACAGCCCAAATGTTCATCACCTGGACACTGAGTGAAGAAAATGTGGGTTTAAAAAAAATAAAATGAAGTATTGCTCAGCTGTAAAGAATGGTGAATTAGAGATATTTATAACTAAATGGATGCACCTTAAGGCCATTCTTATAATTGAGATAAATAGGACACACGTGTGCAAACACCTATTTCTCTAGTGTGGGGAAGAATAACTAGGGAGGGAGGCAGTGCAGTGCAAAGAAAAGAAAAAAGTTTGAAGGTAAAAAGGATAAAATGGAAACAACACTTATGTATATAGCAGGTTGAGGGGCTAAAGAAAGGGCAGGGGAATGGGAAAAAATAATCAAGATATATATCATGTACAGGTACAAATTTTGAAGGATGAATGTGATCATAATATATACTTAATATGTTCCAATAAACTCAATTAGAAAATTCAAAAAACTACTATAGTCCTTACAAATAATTAACTTTGGAAGAATATTTATATTTTGGAACAGACAAAACATTGATTTAAGTGTAAGTAGTAGTTTCTGGATGATTCACAGTGAATATAGAAAAACTATCTGATGTTAAGAACTAAGGAATATTTAGTACTTTTCATTGGTGGACTGTTTCTGCTAAGTAGCAGATGAGGAGTGGATTCTTCTAGCATGTTAGAATAAAAGCTATCAGAGAGAGGAAGCATTTCTGAAGGCAGTGGTAGCAGGGGTAATGAGCGGCTCCCCACACTGGGGCTTCCTGTGGCACAGGCACATGCTGGATTCCTGGGAGAGTTCCCCTCCTGACTCCTGAGGGTGCTCTATCTGTTAAGTGCCTACTTCATCTGCAAAGGGCTGAGGTGTAGAGTAACTTGCACAAAGTACCTGACAGAGCAACGACTCAGTCTCAGGCTTTCTGATTCAAATGCCCAACTGCTACACTGTTCAAGTTGTCCCCACATTATTTGTAGTCAAACTCAACAAGTAACTACTGTTTCTATTTTGCTTATGTGGTTATAGTTTATTCCTATCCTCTGTTCTGGCTCCCTGAGCTAGTCTTGCTCTCTTCCTCTGCCAGGGCACAGATGCTAATGGCCATTGTATTAGTTGTGTATGAAAAAAGAATGTGAAGTGTTGTATATGGAGTGTAGATGTAAGTGTAGGGCCTACAACAATAGCAATTTATTCTCTCACAGTTTAGAAATTGAAGGTTTTCTGGGCCATGTCCTTCTGAGCCTTCTAGAGGATAACATTTCTTGCCTCTTCCTAGCTTCTGATGATCGCCATCAGGCTTGTCGACACCTCTGTCCAGTCCCGCATTTCATCTTCATGTGACCTTCTTCCCCATGTGTGAGTCTGCGCTGACTCTCCCTCTGCTTTCCCCTAGAGAGTCTAGTCCCTGGACTTAGGGTCCATCCTAATCTGGTAACCTCATTTTAACCCCCTATATCTGCAAAGCCTCTATTTCCAAGTAAAGTCACAGTTTGGGATGGATGTGAATTTTGAGAGGATGCCTACCCAGTTGTTATCCCCAGAAAGGAGTTTACTTGAGTGGCAATTCACTCCAGAAAGGTCCAGAAGGTGTTAACTTTTTCCAGAGTATTATGGCTAAAGACAGGCAAAACAGAAGACTTTTTTTTTTTTTTTAATTTTTAATTTAAATCCGTGTTATGCCTCTGTTCAGGTATTTTCTATTGCAAATTGCAATGACACATGGTCTGGATTTCATTTCTTGAGCCTTTGGAAATTTTAATGAGCTGCAAGAAAAGTCTAATTTCTCAGCAGAAGTAATTCAGTGGCTACTCCTGAAGGAGCTCCAGAGAGCTCAAAGCCTCAAGCCTCCGAGGAGCTCACTGGAGAAATGTTCCAAGACTCATGTCTCCTCCTCTCAGCGCTCCAGACCCTGGAGAGTGGGGCCATTTGTCAGGAAGCCATTTATTTGTCTGCACTGCTGATGGGAGTGAAAAGTGACAAAACAATGTTATCAGGGGCTGAGTTCACACTTGTGATAGGCGGCGGAGAGGCCCTGCCTTTATTTATGAGAGCTGCCAGTAAGATTTGCGCCCAGCCAAATATGTACATGTATGCATCATATTCGTGTCATGGCTCTGGTTGAACTGGGAAGGAAAAACTATACATTCCTAAGCTGGCTTTGTGAATGCACTTTCATGTTTAAAGTAAATATTGACTTGCTTATGATGACTTTCTTGTGGAGCCCTAGTCTTTCTGAGTTTTTTAGCGTTGCTGGAAGATGCCAACCTCATTTCTGCTTCAGGACTTTTCCATCTGAGTCCAGACTTTCTCTGAAGTTGGATTCTTTTTTGTCATTTATTTCTCCCCTCGTAGAAGTCCCTGGCCACCCTAGAATCTGTTCCTGTGTTCTATTTTCAATATAGTGCAACCCTAACATGATTTGTAATTTCTATTTTGTCTAATTGTTTATATATTTGTCCTTCTCAGCATCTACCTAGAACATAACCTGTAGAACCCTAAGGTCTTGTTGTATTCATTGCCACATCCTTAGCACCAACAATAGGGCCTAGCACATAATAGATAATTAGTATATGTCAAAGGAATGATTAAATGGATAAATGATTCTTTTTTCTTGTAGTCCTGGGGTTTGAACCAAGGGTGATTAGCTACTGAACTATTATCTTAGCTACTTTGTCATCACTGAGACAGATACAACACCCAGACCTTAAAGAAGGAGAGGTCTGTTTGACAGTTCTTAAAGGTTTTAGACCAAACTCTGCCAGGTCTAAGGCAGAAACAGGATGGTGGAAGAGCCTGTTTTGGAGTAAATCTGCTCACATCATGGCTGCCTGGAAACAGAGCGAGAAAGGAAGAGCCAGAGAAGGAGTTACACCATTTCAGGTCATGCTCCCAGTGACCCACCTCTTACAACCAGGATATACCTCCTCACAGCACATTTAGCTACTGAACCTTTTAGTGGATGAGTCCACCGATGGTACAGCACCTCCATGACCCAGTCACCTTCCAAGAGCGCTGCCTCCGACCACATGAGGATTTGGAGGGGACATTCTTTATCTAAATAACTACATCCTCAGCCATATGTTTTTATTTTTTATTTTGAGATAGCCTCTCTAAGTTACCCTAGCCATACTCAAACTTGCAGCCCTCCTGCCGCAGCCTTCCAAGCAGCTAGATGTGTGTCACCTCACTTGGCATGGATGAGTGAACTCTTGATCTTCATTTAGTTCATTTTTATTCCTTTAGGCAGGATTTCCCTGACCTCTCTAACTAGGTCATACATTTCTGTTAATGCTCTCAGTGTTTCCTGGTATAATGTTTATCATAGTCATAATTTCACATTTTGCTGTATGGATCTTTGATTAATGTCAGTTCCCCACTAGACTGAAAGATGCATGAAGGTAAGAAGCATTTAGCAATATATTCTTAACATCTAAAGTAGTGGCTCAGTAATTATCTGTAGAATCAGTGACTAAAGCCAGGTGTGGAGTTAGTATCAGAGAAGTCTATTGGTAGCTAGCAAGTATATAACGGGATTCAGGTATAGAATTTCTGTTCTGAGGTAGTGAAGGGTGAAAAGTTAGCAGAAGCAGGGCAATACAGAGATTCAGACGTTGTGAATAAGGCCAGTGCTCAACCCTAGGACTTGGTCACTTGGTGGGGGCAGATTTCAGAAATGAGATCACAATTTAGTAATTAGGATTAGAGCCCTCGATCGGACTGCCCTCATAACAAGACTGAGTTGATGCTGATGAGTGAGTCTAAGTCACTGCCCTCCCTCAGAGCTTCCTTTCCACCTGTGCACTTGGTTAAAGACCCAGAAGCAGCTGTGTCTACAATTTCATGGCTCAGGGACTTCCTCCAAGTTCCACCTCCAATTCTTCAGCTTGAACCCTATTGTTTTGATCTGGTTTTCCTGGTTCCTTCCTGTTTCCTTGAATCTTGATTTTCCCTCTGCCCATTCCCTTTGAGTTGATAGCTAGTGCTTGTTTCACATCGTTATGCCTTTAGCAATATGCTTTGCATCTTTTGGCTGGGGCTTCTGTCGCCCCTCCTTTTACCTAGCGTGGACCATGGTGACTTCAGTAGGGCTGGGAGCAGCCTACATTCATGGCCCGAGCCTCTGCCTGCGTAGAGGAGAGCCACAGATCTAGGACTGAATCTAGGATTGATCTGGGAGTACAGAAGAGGATATAGCGAATTCTCCTCTTGTGTGCATGGCATCATCAACTAGTCACAGTTCCTTGGCCGCTAAGTCCAACTCAACAGTTTCCAGCACAATGCTTGAAGTAATCAGGACCAGTTTTCGGAGCTGGCCTGTGATGAGTGTGAGCATCTCTCTCTGTTTCTGTGTATTATTGAGAAGAAAAAACCAAAAGGTCTTCTTAGGGAGAGATAAGGTCAGGAGAAGGTGAAACTAGGTTCATAATGACAGATGTTCTACCACGAATGTATTTGGCAAGCCTGGTTTCTCAGTATTATATTTGAGCTCTGAAATATTAAATTACTCATGAAAAATAATTAATAAAGAAGATCTTAGTTAAAACAGGCCTTGGGGCTAAATGGGGAACATGTGTTGCTAATTAGCTAGTTATTCCTGCAGATAGTCACTGTTTCATCTTGGGCCAGAACAAAAATGAGGTGTTTATAAACTGATCTAATAGAATTTTCAGTGGACTTCCCGCACAGTGAAACCATAATAATCTGAAGAGTATTTTGTTGGCTGCAGCCACAGAGAGAGAGTCCTCAGGATGCAAGGAAAAGTTGGGAGTTTTGGCCTTAGCCTTGGCCTTGCTGCTTAGGGGTGACAGGATTCTGGGTCCACCATATGTGCTCTTGGGTCCCTTTCACATCATCTGCCAAAAAAGCAGACTTCTACCATGGTTAATTCTCCGTTCATCTGTAATATATATGAGGTCAGAATGCATATATATATTTTTACCGAAAATATACCTGCAATTAGATTAATGTGAGTGCAAGTAAGTTGGCCTAGTGACACATCATCTGTTTTGATTAAACACAGTGCAGAAAATACAGTTTTTTTCCTTTTAGATTAGGTTTTGACCCAAAAGCAGGACTCACAGTTGTACATCTTGCCTTTCTGCTTCAGCTGTGTGGCCTTAGTGAAAGTCTGTTGTTTTGCAAACTCAGCATCCATTGCCTGTTCTTTGCTAATAGCCCCACGACTGTCTTTGGGGGAAAATCTCTCCTCCACTCTCATTCCGTGGTCAGGGGAGGCCACGTGATCCTGGATTACAGGTCAGAGTGTGGCCATCCTCAGGCCATGACGATGGATGACAGATAGACATGTGACTCCATCAAAATTGATTGGCTTTAACTCCTTTTTACTTTTATCTGTTGGAAAGAAAGTTTCTGTATGTCCGATGGTGATGGGTGTAGGTCTGGAGTTGGGGGTCATTTTGAAGTTAATAGGGAAGCCTGACTAAAATGAGACAAAAAGCTGGCTGAAATTTTGTGAGGCGTCAGATTCTGAAGATTCCAAATGACCAAGCTGTGTGTGAAGACAGTTACTCACTGGCTTCAGTCCCTCAAACTCCCAAGGTTTCTACTTTGCTGAAGCCAGTTTGAACTGGATGTTGACATGGCAGTTGAAGAAGTTGCCATTCACTTATTGGCTGTTCAGAGTAAGCACAGTTAAGCTTAGTACATCGTAGAATTTCCAATATTTCATATATATGTTTTTAAACATGATATTGTATTTCATGCCGTATTTTAAAATTGACTTTATTGGTACATTTTATATGTACATTATGATCACATTCAACATTGAGAATTTGTACCTGTACATGACAATCTTGATTCTCATTTTTTCCCCTGCCCTTTCCACAACCCCTATTCCCTGTATAGACAAGCTTTGTTTCCTTTTTTAACTATTAGTTTTTTTCTTTCCCTTTTTACTTTCTCTTACTTGCCCTTTCCATTTTCCTTTTGCACATGTTCTTCCTATTTCACATTACTTATCATATATTTTGACATTCATTTACACCTTCTATTTCTCATACGAGAGAAAAGATAGGGTATTTACACATCTATGTCCTATTTATTGCCCTTATGAGTATGTCCACAAGGTACATCCATTTGAGTATAAATGACTCAAATCTAACATTCTTTATGACTGAATAATACTCCATTTTATACATATAAAAAAACATCCACATCTTCTTTATCCAGTCTCCTGTTGATGGGCACCTGGGCTGCTTCCCAGATTTAGCTATCACAGACTGAGCTGCTATAAACATGGGTGCACATATGTTGCTGTGGTGGTATGATGCTTTTAATTCTTTCATCTTTATACCTACCAGGGAAATAGCAGGGTCAAATGAGACCTCGAACCCTAGATATTTTTTATAATCAGTTTATTATTACTTTTTTTAATTTTTTGAGACAAGGTCTCGCTTTGTAGTTCAGGTTGGCCCCAAACTCATTTTGTAGCCCAGGCTAGCCTTGAACTCAAGGCAATCCTCCTGCCTGTGCCTCCTGAGCGCAGGATTACAGGCATGAGCCAACATGCCCGGCACTGTGGTATGTGGTTATCAGGGATCGAACTCAGGACCTTGTGCTTGCTAGGCAGATGCCAGAACCATTGAGCTAAATCTCTGACCCAAACCCTAGGTTTTTTAAGGGGAGGAATGTTATGGTTTAGGTCTGGATGTCCCTGCAAAGCCTAATTCAGTCAGAGGTAGCTGAATCTGGAATGCATGATGCTGGGATTAAAGACATGTGATTACCAAACCATTGCATGAGAAGTTTAGTACTGTCCTAATCCTAGTAGTCTGGTGAGATGAAAGGAAGAAAGATGTGGAGAACTCTCTCTCCCTTGTTGCTGTTGCTGTGCTGTGGACCCTGTGACCTGCCTCTCCTGCCTTGTGTGCGCCATGTTGTTTCTCCTCTGTGATGCTTGCTTGCAATCCTTGCCTTGGAGCTGATTATAGACTGAAAATTTTATGATCTATAACCAAAATAGGCCCCTTCCCCTCTAATTTTAGGTGTCAGGTGTTTTGTCTCAGCAATGAGGGAAAAGTAACTAATACATCTTCTTTCACCAGATTTTTATAAAAACCTTCCAAATGGTCTTTCTTCCTCTTTTTTTTGCCTGACCTAATATATCCCCTGCTTCCTCATCAGGAAAAAAACTACCAATAAAAAAGAAAATCACAGCTTAGATTCCATTAGTGCCCATAAACCTTCAATGATTCCATGCTGTTTTTTGAACACAGTCTTAACTTTTTGCTCTCTGTGTTCATGGCTTATGGGTTAGATCTTGGATGTATGGTGCAAGCCTCATGTGTTTGGAAGACAACTGGGTCATAGAGGTGCTGTACTCACCAGAGGGTCAGTCCACTGATGAGTTCATAGCTGACTTTCTATTAGAAAGTGAGGCCTGGTAAGAGGTAGGTTGCTGGGGCGTGACTGGAAAGGTGTATCTCCTTGTCTGGCTCATTGCTTCTCTCTCTGCTCTCTGGCCGCCATGACACGAGCAGCTTTCCTCTGTGGTAGATTCTCCCATCATGCTGTTTCTACATATGAGACTACCAACTATGGACTGAACTGTGAGGCAAAATAAGCTTCTCCTCCTTTACATTGTGGTTGTTGGGTATTGTGTTCCAGCAATGAGAAAGGGGACTGAGACAAGGCCTTTCTGATTTGGACCCCGCTCACTTCTCAGTTCGTTTTTCATTGCTTTCCTCCTCCGTGAATCTTATCCGTCAACCAAACTAAACTGGCTTCATGTCTTTGTTCCCACTGCTGTTTTCTTTTTTTTTTTTTAAGGTTTTTTTTGAGACAGGGTCTTGCTTTTGTGGTTCAGGCTGGCCCTGAGCTCAGCCTCAAACTCACATCCCAATCCTCCTGCCTCTGCCTCCCGAGGGCTGGGATTACAGGCGTGAGCCACCACGCCCGGCACTGTGGTATGTGGTACTGGTTGCTGCTGGGTGTGGGGACTCCACACCCAGTATTGTTATGTGGTTACCGGGGAACTGAACCCGGGCCCTTGCGCTTGCAAGACAGGCGCCGGAACCACTGAGCTAACTCCCGGCCCCCTGCTGTTTTCTTTGAGTGCCCTCTCCTTCTGCTTGTCGAGACCCTTGAACTCACAGTCCACATGCCTTCCCTAGATGAAGTTGTCTCCTCTCCTCCACCCAGGACTTTCATTCCCTTTCATGTGTATCAAATAGATTGCACATAAATCTTGCAGAACTTACCTTTCTGTTGCCTCCTATGGTTATTTTTATAGATGTCTTCTCTTTCTTAATAAGTGAGAGAATGAACACTAATCTAAATACACAGTATAGTGTTAAAATGTCCTGGGGAATAAACAGTCAAAATATTTAAGAGGCCTGTGTTTTTCTTTTCCCTGTTTTGGACATTTCCTATGCTTGTACGTCAACCTCCATCTGAACCTAGTAACTTCATTGTTTCTATAGATCTGACTGCCTCTGATTTGAGTTCTGACATTTGTGTGAAGTTTTGTGAAGCGCACTTCAGCATTCCATTTTGTTTTTCTTCTGTGTTTAGGAGGAAGAGAGGCAGGGAGTTGGTAAACACAGCCTGGAGAGCTTCCCTAAACAGGCAGCTGGAGACTTTGATCATGAGTTATGTTAAACGATCTTCCTTTCTGATGCCTCAAGGGGATCTATTTTCCAGACCTGTTTTGAGGAAGCAGGAGTGGCCACTTCCCCATCATCAGGGAGCCATGAACTGTTTTACAGGACATTTACTTCTCATAAATTTAGTTACAATGAGAATTCTACAATCCAGAACAAAAACGATGGTTTCCCTTTTGTATTCATCTTTGGTTCTAGGAGAGGGGCTAAGCTTCCAGCTCATGATGCTACACAGTTGAGAATTTCCTGTTAGCCAGCTCTTAGGAAATGATGATTTTACTTGGGATTGTCATTTTGAAAATATTCTCTTATATCCTAACAGTTAAAAGAATGCTAAAATTCATATGTATTTAAGGGGTGCAGGTTGTAGGGAGGGCAAGGGAATGGGAAGAAAATGAGAATTGAGATATGTGAAGTATAGGTACAAATTCTCAATGTTGAATGTGATCATAATGTATATATAAAATATACCAATTAAATCAATTAAAAATAAAAGAATGCTAAATCAGTACTTTAAAAAACATCACAATATGCTGACACAGTAAGAGAAATGAAGACATTGAATGTCTCCAAGCTTCCCCTCGACTTCCTTGTTGTTCACTGGGATTCTCACCATCATTGTATGGTGGGTGACTAGAAATGAACTTCTTTTCCCTCATGGCTTTGAGTACATTTGGCTCTGTAAGGGATGGTTTAGCTTGGGCTGGGATCCAAGGTCTTTGGCTTGCCAGGAGTCACCAGGCGTCACAAGGAATGGGCTTAGGAGCCAAGCACAGGGTCAACCTCCAAGTGAAGGATTCCATAGCCCACCACCCTCACTAAGAGATGTCGTGGTCTTTACTCCACACTACCCACCCATCCTGGTCTCTTCAGTGATTTTCACTTTCCTGCCCCTTCATTTCTGCCTAACCTTGGTAGACTCCAGTATTTCATCTAACTATGCTGGGTTGGTACCTGGCACTTGGATCTGAACTGTTCTGAAAACCCCGAGTCCCATTCACAGAACATCATGGGCAAAGTCCACAGCTGTCTGGGCTTTTGGCCCAGGGAGAGGCCAGTACAAGTGTTTATTACACATCTTTCATGCTTGACAGTGATCAAATTGGGCTAAGGGTAACACAGTACATGTGAAGGCTAAAGGAAGGGAAGGGAGGTTCCTTTCATTATCACATTAGCGAATGCAGTTGTGGAATGTGTTGTCCATCGTTCTCACGGGGGAAACAAAATGTGCATCGCTAGTGAAGCTCATCTACTTGCTCTCTATGCTGTGTAGGAGTGGAAGCAAGTTTTCCAACTCATCTTCAAAATGTCTCCCTCTGTAGACTCAGAAGCTGCTAATGATTCAAGAATACCTCACACCATTCATTATTTATTTATTGACCCCTTATTCAGTGTGACACCCTGGATTCACCACCATGAAATAAATAAATAAGTCTTCAACTCCTACTTTCAGAAAGTTTTTGGCACAGTAGCAGAGATATATATGGAAACAACCAACCATCTAGATGTACATAGAAAGTAGATACTTATTAGCAGTATGAGAGGAAGCATTAATTCTACTTGGGAATCTCTGAGATGATATTTTACATGGTGAAATTTAATGTGTAGTGAATTGAGTTGCATTTTGGAAGCTGAAGAATAGAAGGACAATTGAGTTTGAAGAAATGAAATGAAAAGGATATTGAGGCCCGAAGATGCCTGCCATATGCAGGAAGCAATCAGCTTGAACTTCCACTGTTGGTGGTTGAGTAGATTGGAGGTGTTGACCAGAAAAGGTTGACTGGTGTGGGGCTTTGGAAAGTCTTGAATACTATACCAGGGACACTAAACCTTAACTCTTCAGGCAAGAGAGAACCTAAAAGGAAGGACATGACCTGAACAGAGGTGTGTTTCACGGACCTAATTTTGCCACAGGTGAAGGACAGGTGAACGGCGAGGATTTATGGACAGAGAAAGTAGGTAAGGAGCTTAGCCAAACCAGAGATAAGGGGACACCAAACAAGATAAAAAAAAGGGACTCAAGATTATTTCAAAACACTCTCTGTTTCTTATCATCTATCTTTTTTAAAAAATTGAAATCTTTATTGGTACATTACATTATACATGCCACGATTGCACTCAGCAATGAGAATTTGTACCAGTATATGACACAACTCAATTCTCATTTTTCCCCATAGCCCTACCCACCCTACCACTCCACCCCCTATATACATAAACTTTGTTTCTTTTCTTTTTTGTTATAATCACCTTATTTTTCCCCCTTCACCCCATTTCACTTCAAGCATTTTCTATTTCACAATATATAACATACATTCTAGAACTCATATACATCTTTATTTTCTCATACCAGATCTTACCATCTATCTTTTATTTTGCTCTTTATTTCTATTTTGGTTTTCTCATAGAAAAGAAGCCATTTGAAACCTTTTGTGTCAGATTTATTTTACTTAGCAAGGAGATAGAGTTTGTAGAGATACGAAGGGGCTGTGGAGACGCAAGGAGACAGAATGGGGGAGAAGGGAAGGAGCAGTAAAAATGATTAAGGTGTGATATGCATATGTATCATTCCCCAATGTGAGTGCAATTGTTATGTATCACAAAAATGCTAATAAGAAAATGATGTCATCAAATCCTGAGTCGTCTATAGTCATTTTTTCCATGAAGTTTGGGGAAAATTCAATTGCAATAAAACTCCTTGTCTACTTTTCAAAATATGCAACCACACTGTCTATATGTGCAAGGGCAATGGTAATAGACATGCTGTAGGAAAAAAAGTGTAATACTATTTTATCATTTCTCTCTACTCAATTCTTTCTTTTAGTTAGAAAAAAATTGATTCCAAGCTGGGTATGGTGGTGTACTCTATATCCTAGCATTCTTGTAGGCTGAGATAGAAGGTTGCAAATTCAAACTCAGATTGGGAAATTTAGTAAGATCTGTCTCCGAAAAACAAGAACCAAATGCTGATGATGCAGTTGCGTTTAGTGCAAAGCTCTGAAAATCTCACCCTGCCAGTTATCTCCAAAAACACTTGAAGATTGTGGATAATTTATTTTTAAAGCATATATGAAGAGAGCATTTCTGAGCCTTAAGTTAGTGCATTAGCATTAGTGAGGCATTCGTGGAAACTTAGAGGTTGTGCAGGCTGCTCATCGATGCATGGAAGGAAAAGTCCTAACAAGACACAGTTAAGTTTGAAGAACCAAACATAGTCTCATAAGAAAACAACCAAGATATAAGCACTTTACATGACAAGAGGCTTCAATAATAAAATTCTCCCAGATAGTTGTTTTTTTTTCCATCCATTTTTGGTCAGAATTCTGTTAGCTTGATGAATCCTGATGGCTTCAACGACTCCCAGAGAGGAGCCAAAGCAGGAGAGAAGGCTGGATATTTTCAAGGTACTGGGTTGGAACTGAAAATGAGAAGTCTTTAGGAATAACATCTAATCTATGCCATGAAATCCAAATACTTTTGAGGTGTAATCTATGCTATGGAAGCCACTGTTCTAAGTACGGAGATGAGTTTGTATTTCCTGGGAGTGCTGAAGCCCTGACTCCCGTATCTGCATTTGATTAGAAACCTTCTCATTGTCATACTGCTGATGAGATTAAGATCACCAGGGTCAGATGGCAGTGGGTTTTTAACATTCATATTCCTTTCTCTGATGTTGTCAGAGACTTGGCTGAGTGTTGGTTGTGATCACTGTAACGGTTATTTTCCTCATCTCAAGCGTAGGGGTAATAATTACAGGGAAGAAACACCTAGCTTGGGGAGCCTGATACTCAGTAAACTAGTTTACTTTCCTCTCCCTGCTGAGTTTGAATCACCAGCATTGGACTTTATTTCTTTCTCGGATGAGATTATAATTTTTCTGGAGGTACTCATGGTGCCATTTCTTTTTCCTTGCATTGGTCCCTCTTGCTCCTTCCTCTTGTTGATCTCTTTTCTCCTTTTGCCTTCCCCAGCTGATTTATGGCTCATCCTTTCCTCAGATACTGTCTCTTTTAAATCTGGTAAGGAATTGAAGTTTCCACTTTAACACTCCATTGTGTTTATTATATAAATAATTGTGTTCCTGTTTCTGAACTGGAAACAGGGGGATTTAATGTTACATATTCATTTGGAGAAACAATGTGGTACCCTTTATTTATTTACTCTTGCCATCTCTCCTTTCAGGGTTTAAGGTCCATCCCAGCATCTGCTGAGCTGAGAACAACATAGGAAGCTTTGGAAATTGATTAATCTGTGTTTGGCTGTTGCTATAGATTATTGCCATTGATAACTGGCCGGGGCAGCCATGGTCGCTGCCCCTCACCATCCTGCTGCATTGCGCTCACAACCACACTCCCAGGTACCAGATTTCAGATAAGCTCTCCTGCGCTTTGATATAGCATACTTTCTCTTGTGTGAGAAACTCAGAAAATAAAGAGCAAATTAAAAGGAAGGTAATAAGAAATAGGATGTAGAACTTTTGCAAATGAAAAGGAAATGGCAAGATGAAAGGAAGGGTGAGGAGGAGAGGAGAAGTGGATGAAAAAAGAATTGAGGGCTGGGGACTTAGCTCAGTTTTTCCCGCGCCTGTCTTGCAAGCGAAAGGGTCTGGGTTTGATTCCCCGGTAACCACATAACAATACTGGGCGTGGAGACTCATGCCCAGCAGCAACCAGTACCACATACCACAGCCCTGGGTGTGGTGGCTCACGCCTGTAATCCCAGCACTCACTCGGGAGGCAGAGGCAGGAGGATTGCTGTGACGTGAGTTGGAAGCTGAGCTCAGGGCCAGCCTGAACTATAAAGCGAGACCCTGTCTCAAAAAAGAAAAAGAAAAAAGAATCGAGACATGTTATGGACATGTATCAACTCCTCAGGAGGCAGTCATTATATACTACAAACATGTACTAATAAAAGGTAAAAATTTAAGAAGCTCTCATTAGATACAGTCTCTCCATCTTGGATTTTATAGCATCCAGAACGGTAAGAAATGGATTTCTTTATAAATGACGCACCCTTGTGAAACCCTGTGACAGCGACACTAAATGAACTAAAACAACGTGTGCTTACTTGGAATCTGCTCTGTGCTGATACTGTGCTGGAAAAGTTAGGGTGGATGTCATCTGACAGGACTCCGGAAACAGGCTCAGACAGGGAAATGATGCCCCAGTTCTCTGAGATCCGAGACCACCTCTATATGACTTGTATGCCTTCCCCCATTTGTGAGCACAGACTATGTGGTACTGTTTAAACTTGAATGTTCATGTTTAATTTATACAGTGACAGGAAACTAAGCTTATTAACCCATTTTATACAGGAGGATCCTAGAGATTGGGTGTGGTGGCATGCATTTGTTTTCCCAGAACTTGGGAGGCTGAGACAGGAGGATCCTGAATTCAAAGCAAGCTTTGGCCATATAATGAGTTCAAGAAAGGTGAACTACATGGTTAGACTGTTTCAAAAAAGCAAAAGAAAAACAACAACAAATGGGAAAAATAATTTAGGGAAAAAAGAGGGAGGAAAAAGAGGAGCTCAGAATAATGGCTCAAATATTAAAGAGCATAGTTTTGAGAAAAAGTAAGAGGAAAGACGAAGGCAGAAAGTGCTAAGTGAAGGGCTATAGACTTTATGTGAGGTAATGTAAACCCTCGTGTATTTTAATTTTAATTTTTTAGCTTTATTTCTATAAAATAAATCATATTGGTATGCTATTTAAAGCTTAAAAAGATATCAAAACAAGTGAATGTATAAAAATGATTTTAATTTTTTATAGGAAAGAAACTTCTTAAGGAAATCTTTGTATTTAAATTATCACAAGTCAAAAATCATTTTGGTGAACTTTATAAATGGAATAAATGAAAAGCTGTATATATGGACTCATGAAAATTAAAGTCACAGAAAAACATCAAGCACTCAGGAAAACCACTGTGGTATAAGAGGAGAGTAAGTCCACTCCCGCTAAGGCCTTGCTTAGGCCTCACGGGCCTCAAGGGCAGGGCGCCCAGAAAGGCCCACACAGCTGCGAAGCACTGGTGAAGCCTCGCAGTGCTTGGGATTTTATTCGAACATGAAGGATTCCACATTTGTGGAAGTTTACTTTTGATTATCTCTGAAAAGAACCTGCAAAATAATTTCATAGTCCAAGCAAGGCGTGATAGATATAGCTAACACATGTAGGAACAAACCATGTCTTCACATATTTCAGAGCAATGCTGTATATACAATTTGTATACCTCTTGGGACTAATTCTTATTATTTACTCAGGCAGTTTCCTAAAGAAATCTCTTAAATTTTATTTCACTAGTTGGCCTTTAGCATATATTTGATGGTAAATGTAGGTGCATAAAATCTGTCAAAATATTTTTAATTAATACAAAGTAGGTTTTGATTCATCAAATATGTATGTGTACTTTTAGGATATAATAACAAAAAAATTAGGTAGGTCTCATAAAATGAAAGAGCCAAGTGTTCTCATTTGCCTAAGTTGACAGAGACATTGCTTGATTATAGACTTGCAGTCTGCTTAATTTATTTGCAATTTGTGCCTGTTGATTTGAATAAATCTCCTGTTACCAGTGGTGTCCAGAATGTTTTGCAGGATAAATATCAGAATCTTATTTCTTTATAGTCACTGGAGAGAATTATCTATTGCATGTGAAAATAGTTATTTGTAATTTGACATTGAGAATTAGAAGAGTATGCAACTCATCCTGAAAATATCATAAAGGAACAATGTACTATATGCAGTAGGCTTTATTTAGTATTCATTTTTTTCTCTGTCAAGCTTTATGCCTATAAGTGTGGAGTGGAAAATGGATGCGAAGTGATTATTTTAAATAAATAAAAGCCTGCTGGTATGCATTACCTACATTTATCTTTGCATTTCAACTAGGAGCAGTCTTACTTCTGGAGTATGGTTTACAGATGTTTATGTAAATGCCCAACTCATGTTGCATGGGTGCCTTTTCATTCTGCACCTGTTCTCAGGCTAGCTCTGGTATTCTCAAGAGGCAAAGGCATGTGTTGCTCATGCTTTGTGTCTCCCTGAGCGTCTGGTACAGTGTTCTGCACACACCGAAACGTCATAAAGGTTTTCTAAAGGGTGATGGCATTATGAGTGATGGCGATGATGAGGATGATAATGGTGACAGTGACAGACATGGTACTACGCTGGGCTGCCAGAAGTTGTAGAATATTGCAAATATCATGAAATACCATAGCAACAGGAAGCCAGTTGATTATGCTAAGTGTTACTATTTAAATGTATCTGCAAAACTAACTGTACTATTTTTTAAAGTGTAGCATATAGTATGAGAATGTAGCGACTCTGGAGCAGGACAGGATGAATGAAACATCCTTGCTCCTCTACATTTTTGCTCAGTAATCTCATGCACATGCCTCAACTGCTCGTGCTTCCACTTCCTTATCTGGAAGATAAGAATTGTAATTATATCTGCGTTTTAACATTCCCATAATAATTAAATGGTTGAGTATTATTTAAAGGACTTGAAAGAGTTTTTGCTACATGGTAAACACTGACGTGGTAGTTATTAACATTATTAAATAAAGTAAAAAGACCTATCCTCACATCAGAAAATATAAAACCAGAAACCGTATCACCCAGTGTTTCATTCCCCAGAGCGACCTCTTGTTAATATTCTGTCATGTCTACTTTGAATGTCTCCGTATTTTAAGGGAATAGCTCCTTACTTATTTTAAGTACATTTCATGAGCCCACATCACAGTGGACTGTGTCAGCCTCTGCTAACTCAAGTGCTGCTACACTCCTGTAACTATTTCCAGTGCATTTTCACCGCGATTCTTAGCCTTACGAAGAACGTCGGAGCTCCAGAGGTGGGTGCTCTGCCAGCGCCTCCTAGATCCGCGCCCCCTTGTCTGTTGTCACCACCCGTGTTGTGGATGTACAGGCCACACTTCCTTCTGTGTCACTCTGGTTGCAGATGTTCAAAAGAAGCGAGGGCTTTTTAAATTCATTCATGTGTTGCAACTGACTTTCTAGTTCCCCAAGCCTTAATGTCTTCAGTTTTTTTTTTTTAAGGGTAGGTTTATAGGGTTTAACAACTTGGCCAGGGTCAGAACTGTGTTCCCACTTTTGCTAGCTTGAAAACTGTGTATCTGAAATTGTACAAGTTAGCAGTGTAATCTTAGAATGATAAGGCATCCAGTTGACATAATGATGACAACATTAGGTGAATTTTAGATAAAACTTTGGACAGTTAATTCCAGATAAGACTGGAAACAAAGGAGGAAATACTTAGGATGATGTTAAATGAAAAAATTCCCAATGTAAAATTAGTGTGCCTATAATTCTGTCAATTAAATATGTAAGGTAAAATCGGGATGGTGGGATTGTATAGAATTTATTCTAATTGGTATTGTTAGATTTGTTATTAATGTTGTTACTTTTACTTAAGCCCTTTTGGGATCAAATTTATTTTTAAACAATATGATGACTAGTGGAAGTACAGTCGTTCTGTGGCTAAGTTCTGGGATGACGGTGTGAATCCTTGAACTGCTTGTACTATAGTTCCTGAAAGACTATGTGAGAAGTAGCAGAGGTAGTGTTATCTAGATGTAGCCTGGCACTCATCAGCATGGTGCTGACTTAGCCTGAGCAGCTGAGTTACGACTGTGTATATTTTGGGGTTGTCTGGATTAGCAACATCAGTTGGATGCGATGTGATGGTATTGGGACCAACATTCCTAATCTAAGAGAAGGGGGTATATATATACATTGGGAGGAAAGGAGAGGAAAAGATAGAGTTATTGCAAAAAGAGGAGAGAGAAGAGTAAAATCTAAGATGAGGGGTCATGAGGTGAGCTCTGTTAAGGAAGGGAAAAAGGGAAGGAGTGGGTAAGACAAAGTAATGTGATGGGTGTTATGTGCACAAGTGAAAATGTCACAACGAAACCTGTTGTGTGTACAACTGATATGCACTACTAAGCTATAATCAGAAAGGAAGGGGCCCACTTCATAGCAGACATTCAATTATGAATTACATATTTTGTTTTAAAAAATAATTTATGGACCCTTGCCACACATATGTGTACACCTTTGTCACCAGGGAAGATCACATGCCATCTCATCTCTGCTGGGAATCCTGAGAGGTCAGTGGCATCGCTGTGGCTTGGAGGAGGGATTGGGAAGGACACTTGTAAAACCTGTAAAAGTTCCATAGGGCTAATAGTCTTAAATTGCAAGATTTTCCTAATAAGGTGACCAGATTATTATACTGTGCATCCTGCCCTATCAGTGGTAAGAGGTGGCCAGGTTTTGGTGAATTCTAGTGATAGTCATTTCCCGGTGGTGCTCAGAGGGAAACGGGCTTGGTGCTTAGAAACACTCACTGCGCTAATCTGGGTGCATCTCTTGAAGGTGGAAGAATCTGGTGCCTCTACTGCACAAAATAGCTGCCTGCCATCAAATCAGACATCTCCTGTTGAAAAGGTGGGTAAGACAAATGGAGATTGTCCTAATAAAAAAAAGTTACAACCGAAAGGACACTTTAATTTTCCCTCTTGGAGTAAAAGAAAACAATAGCATTATATATTTCCCACTTTCCACAGTTTTATACAACTTTATCTTGGAGTTTTATTTTACCACCAGTCTAAGGAGAGCTACGGGTTTGGGGTTACAGAGGGTTTCTCTTGGATGTGGTTGTTGAAACTCTCTGGAGTCTATGTTTTATTAAAAGGGACATCAGAAAGTGGAAAATAGCTCCCGCAAAAAGGAGCAGAAAGCAGTTCATGACACGACATTTTCAGAAATGTAAGAGTAGTGAAAAATTTAATACTCAGAAGCAAAAACAGGAAGGAAAGAAATTCACTTTCAGGGAGAGCTGGCAGCCTTTGGAGGCCTCTGGTAATCCTATCTGCTCTCGGTGTTTGTGTAACTAATCCCCTCCATCTGCACAAACACATCCAGGGACTGGCATCTTCGCGGCGTTCTCTGGTCTCGGGAGGCATTTTTATCAGCAAGTCGAGGTGGATGACTTTGGCACTAATTGATTCCACCTTAGAAGGCAGGATGGCTGTTTAGTGGGCTCACATGTCCTAATGAATCTGCACCTAGCAGACACACCGAGCAGAACTAAACGAGGTTTCTAGCTCTTTCCATTTTCTGGCAGTGTAACGATGACCAACTACTTGACAGCATGTTTAAAACCCGGTAAGACCAGACAGAGAGCTGCATCTGCACTTTTTGGATAATTCAGTTGGTTCGGGGCACTGTAGGGAACTGATCTGAATGTTCCCCCACTTTGGACAGCTGAGGTGCTGGCAGAGTGAGGATCGATTGTGTCATCACTGGACTGGTCCAGAAGAGAGTGGATAGATTTTCCTCCAATTACACATAACGATTCCAACCACCTCCCCATCACACACTATGACTGCATTTAATTTTTTACTTAGGTGCAGAATATTTAATTTTAATTATCTATCTTTCTATGAGTAAGACAACATAGGGTACTATATTTAATGAGCTCCTTGTGGTTGAGGGAAGTCTAACAATAAAATAACCTATGCATTAGGCTATGTATTATGTCTAACAATAAAATAGCATATGTATTAGAATAGCTGAGTCTTAGAAAGTGACATAAACACTTTGGAAAATGGTTTAGCAGCCACATACTAGTGTAAAACATCTATCTGCCTTATGGCTCAGCAATTCTAATTCTAGACATTATTCAACAGAAATGAGAGTAACTGTCAAAAAATGATAAGTAAAAGAAGGTTCATCTCAACTTTCCCCATGATAGCTCTGAAGTGGAAATAACACAGATGTCTGTTCACAGGAGGATTAGCAAAGTGTAGTTTATTTGCAAAGTGTAATGCGAAAGCGTATATACTGTATGGTCCCATTTGCAGTGAAAAGCAGGAAAATGAAAGTTAGAATAACCATGGTGACATTTGGGTGGCAAAGCACTGGCTGGGAGGGTGCAGGAGTGAGCCCTCTGAGATGCTGGAAGTGTGTAATGTCAAGATCGGGCTGCAGAGGCACATCCGTGAAAATTAATGCAGCTGCACTCTTGAGACTTGTACCTTCTACTATATGTAAGTTGTATCTCAATAAAATAATTGAACACATTAACTGCATTAAAAATAAAATAAAGTGATAAGGTAACACTGACGAGGGAATCACTGGTCCTCCCCCCACCCCAGGATAATGGTAGAGACACACAAATGATGTTTGGCCTGGTATACTGCGTGAACTTGGCCTTTCCGGCCAAGGACTTGAGGAGTGGAGTTAGATATGACTCAAGAGGCAGTGTTTGTAGTCAAGAGAGAGTCGCCTGGGGTTGAAAATGGGGTGGGGGATGGAGGAGGCAGCTGCGTGGGCATCTGCAGAGGGAGAATGAGTAAAGTGCTAGCTGATAGACACTGTGTGTACGTCGAAGAGAAAATATAATAACCAGGGTTCTCCAGAGAAATAGAGCTATAGAATGTAGAGACCCTACTACCGGGGTTTATTAGACTGACCCACACAACCAGAAGCTGTATATTCCTTCAGTGGCTATCTGCAGGCCGGGAAGGCTGGAACATCAATAGCTCTCTGCCCAAGAGCCTGGAAACCTCGGGACAAGACAGACCAATGATGCAGCCCTGGTTCAAGGCTGGCAAAGCTGTATATTCCTTCAGTGGCCATCTGCAGGTTGGGTAGGCTGGAGCATCAGTAGCTGTCTGCCCAAGAACCTGGAAGCCTCAGGACAAGACAGACCAATGATGCAGCCCTGGTCCAAGGCTGGAGGCCTGGGGTTTGATTTGGCGTTCAAAGTCTGAACAAATCAGAATCTGATGTCCATGGGCAATGGCAGGCAGCAGAAAGCCCACTAGTGGAGGAAGAGCTGAGCTCGCACACGAGCAAGCTTTCTCTTTCTTCCAGATGGTCTTCTGTCTGGGCCCCCAGCCCTGCGTATGGTGCTGCCTATGCTCAGGGTGAGCCTCCCCCGTGAGTTAACGTTTTGTTTTGAGAACACTGCCAGGGACACACCCAGGAGTGTGCCTTCCCACTCTGCTAGGATCTCTCAGTCCACTTGAATTGACACTAATTTTAGCAGTCTCAGCGGGGAGAGGGAAAAGCTGAGGATAAAGACAAAAGTGATCGCACTTTTTCTCCTTTGAGTTGCTCCTGTCGCTAAGAAACAAGGGCGGAGGGAGAACACGTACGGAACCATCTTTCATTATTCGGTAAGTGGCGGGACTCGGCAGCAGTCAGAACACTGTTCAAACATCATCTCTTATGCAATTTCTATTCTGACACATTTCAGTCTAAAAACATGATTTTATTTATTTATTTATTTTTAAGGTTTTTTGAGACAGGGTCTCGCTTTGTGGTTCAGGCTGGCCCTGAGCTCAGCCTCCAGCTCACATCACAGCAATCCTCCTGCCTCTGCCTCCCGAGTTCTGGGATTACAGGCGTGAGCCACCACGCCCGGCACTGTGGTATGTGGTACTGGTTGCTCCTGGGCGTGGGTCTCCACACCCAGTATTGTATGTGATCACCGGGGATGGAACCCGGGCCCTTGCGCTTGCAAGACAGGCGCCGGAACCACTGAGCTATATCCCCGGCCCTAAAAACATGATTTTAGAGCATAGGCCCCCTCTATGATATCTGAATAACATAGTTCTATGCTGAATCTTTTCAGTGTCCTGAAGAGTTCTAGAATGTTGTCATGATCATATTTATACACTGATATATTTGAGCACATTTCACAGTTTATTTTCTTCTTTTGAGAACTCAGGTTTATTCTGGAATATTGTTAATTTTGTGAGGAAATACCAATATGATTTTCAAATTCAGGAGGCGAGGTATAGTTATACAGTATGTTTGGAGGCTGGGTTAGCTTTTCTTATTATGGTTATATTTGCTAGGGGGCGCTGTAATACATCGTATACTCATGCTCATTTTGTAGATGGTGACTAAGGGTAATGTTTCTCTAGAGTTTTGGAGATAAAAGGTAGCTTGTCCTCTGCTTGTTTACTGCTTGTGACAAAACTGTTATCTCTCTTTTGTTTAAAACCTAATTAATGTGTTTTCAGTATACATTCCTTTTCACTTCCTCAGTGTTCAGTATTAAAACTGAATGGATGTTATCTAGTTGTCAGAGAGAAAAAGTTACCCTGGGTTTCAGAGGTTGTCTGCACCCTCCACACCAGCCCTGGTCTACAGACTGAATAAGCTTTTATTTTCTAAGCTGGGTCAAACAAACTGATAAGACTCCTCCTACTGCTTTTCCTGCAGGGTAAGAATGGCTGACAGAGCTTCCTGTTTCCTGTTTGCCTCTAGGAGAGCACAATTCTAAATGGTTCATTTTCTGTGCCCCTGCAAAGGGGATTGCCCTCTGCCCTGATTGTGCCTTCCCTGGGAAGTCACCTGCAATTCTTTTCTGTGAGGCTTCCAGCCTTCTAGCCATAACACTAAGAATTCCCTACTATGCTGCTTGTCAGAGAAAAAAAATGAAAGTGGTAAAATTACTGATGAATTACAGGTGCTATTATAGCTAGTTTGAGAAAGGTGTTCTGAAATTAAAATGTTACTAATTAATCTTTTGAATATCTCCATATTTTATATATTTTGTGTATGATAATCTGGGAATCTTTATACTAAATTTTTTATTTACAGAAATAAATGAGAAATTATTTTTTTCTAGGTCAGTCTGTTAAATTTATGAATTTGTGAATATGCTTTGGAAATGAAGAGAATTTTCAGTAAGTGGTTATTTTGGAAGTGTGCAAGAACAACGCCAATTCACACTGGGGTTCAGGTGTTCAACTATGATGGGGCCGTTAGCTTGAGATTCTTGGCGGTGGTGATGGAGCTCATCAGCGTGGTCTCCCTGTTCTGATGCTTCGAGAAATCTGTCTCTGAAATGCATTGACTCACAGCCCTCTTTGCATTTCTCCAAACTCCAAGGAAGTGGTTTTTAAGCTTTAGAGTAGTAGTGGCGAATCTATGGCACATGTGTCACAGTGGGGCTGTTTGCATCACTGGAAACTCTAAAAGGTTCACCATCAGAGGGCTAGCTAATACGTAGATTTCAGGGCCTCATCAGAGTTTCCGGTTTAGTAGGTCTGGAATGAGACCAGAGAATTTGCAGTCCTAAACTATTCCCAGGAGATGGCGATGCCTCTGGGCTAGAGACCACACTTGGAGGATCACTGCTTGAGACTTCTGCGTGAAACATCTGCAGCAGACAGAAAAATGGCCTTCCAAGTATGTCCACATCCCAAACCCCCGAACTTGTGAATACATTAATTTACACAGCAAAATGGTTTTAACGGATGATTATGTGAAAGGTTGCGGGCTGTGGATATTGTTCTGGGTTCTGCGATTGGGCCAAGTCTAATCACGAGGGTCCGATTACAAGAGGGAAGCAGTTGGATCAAAGGCAGGAAGAGATGTGTGACAGCAGGAGCAGGGGTTGACGTGACGCACTCTGAAGGGGGTTGTGGCAGACTAAGGAATTCCGGCAGCCTCTAGAAGATGGGAAAGACAAAGAACTAGATTCTTCCTCAGGCTCCAGAAAGAGCACAACTCTAGCAACACATTGATTTTACAGTCATTTCAGATTTGTGCTATCCGAAACTACAAGATAATAGATTTGTGTTGTTTTAAGCCACTGTTTGTGGTAATCTGAACTAGCAGCTATAGGAAACTAATATGATATACTATCCCATATCACAGTCTGTCTAAACACTATTTCCTTGAGCTCAAATTTTAACAGAGGTCTACCTTAACTACATATTCATGATGTTTCTTCAACTCAAAATTTTTTGCCTTCCTGTGAATTTCTAGAGAATTTATTATCTTCACTGTTACATAGATTTGAAAGATCACATGCATTTAATAGTGTGTCATATTGAAGATTTCTGTCTGAGGAAATGATTAAAAGCTATAATTCTTGCCACAAGATGCTCATAACCTCTCAGAGGAAGCAGATGTAAGAGATTACCTTGATCACATATATCATGTACATGAGTATGTTACATAGCTACATTGGATTCATGTGTGTGCCATGTATCATATATTTAATGCAATTTACACTATTTTGCATTAGAGTATGATCATTTAAGGCCCTTCTAAAGAGAGATGTAAACTTCTAGTGAGCAAGGACAATTTCTAATTCTCCCTATTTCCCAAAGGCATCAATGAGTTTTTTTAGTTATGTTAGTTATTTCCAAAAGCCTGATAGAAAAATTATACTTTTATTGTGTTAGGATCACAAGAACCACCACTCCATAATTATTATACTTTATTTACTGAAGGTTTAAAAAAGTTTGAATTCCTCCAGAATTTGAAGAAAGGAGAGTTTTGGGGTGGGGACTGATGTTAGCACTTCATCATGACAAGAACATTAAACAGGATATAAGAAGCTGAAGCTAAAGCTCTTGATTTGGAAGGAATTCTATTATAAAATGACTATGTCTATGTTTTTTTCTGATCTACAAGACTGTCTTTCTGTAATCTTTGTATCTTTCAACTTATAAAACATAATGCATTGCACTTGAGAGAGATTCAATAAATTCAGTAATCTGAATGCTATTTTGGAAGTATCTGGCTATTTTATAGCCACACATTGCTAAAGTATATGGTCTCTGTGTCTGGAATAAAACAGACTTCTCAGACACAAAGTAAAAGTCTAGACTTGGGATAAAATTACTTATTAAAAATGAATTTGGATGGGTTAATATATTGTAGCAACTTAGCATATCTATCTATCTATCTATCTGTTGTTTTCTGGACTAAAAAAAATAGTCTAAGTGTTCTAAGCATCTTACAAAATTGGGGACAGGCTATTTAAGTTGCACCAACAAAGTGGAGATCCTGAAGTTAGTGGGGCAGTTTGACAAATGGAGGTTATGGGAGATTATAATTCATTCTAGGAAAATTCTTCAAAAATCATCAGTAAGGGGCCGGGGATTTAGCTCAATGGTTC